>CM034400.1:5982500-6150000 GCA_019925095.2 Dendrolimus kikuchii
TGTTAGACCCAATTCCCCTACACCATATCAGCTTCGGATGACAAGGCGCTCTGGTCTACACCATCGTTTCACAGTGGGAACACCACCAGTGCGAACGAAACCTTTTGTCACCACGTTCTTTTTGCGTACGGCAGAGCTGCGGAATGCTCTACCAGAGTCTCTCTTTCCCGAAAAGTATAATCCGGGAGTCTTCCAATCTTGTATGAACAGGTATTCCTAAATAAGAGTATATCTTCGACTGCATAATCATCTAATATTAAGTGATCGTGGTCAAACGAGAACTTATTTATCATAAAAAAACCAAGAGATGAACGGATATGTTGATTTCATGAAGTTCTATATTTGTGATCTTCACATGAACAGTTCCTTTTACAAAAGTAATCATCTCTACGACGGGAAGTGTTCCGAGGTATCATTTGATCCGATGCCCACGCCTCATTTTAATAACCGCACCGCTCGCCTTGGACGGGGTGTTCACCCCCATTTCCTTGCACTCTCATGCTAAATGCTCGGTTCTATCGAACATAATCCGCGTACAATAGTGATCTGCAGAACTTCCCGCCGCGTTTTTCCCTCTGCGCTATGATAAGGCGTCGGCGAAGCTTCTGATGTTGCGAGCGCAAGTAGGCCGTCTGCTGACAATAAACAAAAAAAGGAAGCTCGTAGCATTATTTCCCCGTAAATTTCAACACTCGTTTCAGTTTGAATACTTCAGTCTTCGGGGCCAAAGGGACTCCTGGAAACCACAGACACGTTCAACCGCCGCCGGAAATCCGCTAAATTGACTCGCTTACTCGTATTATTATAATTTGCTAAGTGATACCACTAAACTAATCCTCTCATATTCATGAAACAATCCAACTTTATGAAACAGTTTGCACGGAATTATTATAACTAATAGTCGCGTCTTAATCATGGATTTATAATACTTAGATCAAAGGGTAGGTAGCACAGTAAGGGTGCGTATTATAATAAAAAGAGGCGCGTGCATTAGTAGTCAAAGTCAAAAACAACGCTTATTTATTTCTTAAACATGAGTATTTAAATATCAGAGTATGCATGATGGTATAAAATTAAATGTGCATCATGTTTGACCAGTTAGGCATTGAAAAAATTACAATAATAATAACTCAAAAAGAATGTCATAAAAAATGCATTCTAGTGTTAAATAAAAATCTACTAGTCGAATTAATTTTTTTCAATACTTCTCTATTATATTCAACTGTTTTAATTTTCAGTTTATATTTTTTGAAGTGAAACTTCTTTACAATCGTTGTGATTTGAAACTCAATGAAACGAAAAAGAGACAAACACATAAATCTATAGGACTAAGCCTACGAGAGAATGAGATACATTATATTTAATTATTTAAACACTAAACTCATACAGACAGAGTTGGAAATGTTTTGAAGATTTTCGTTAATACTTCTGATTTCGTATTTTAAAGCTTAAATATATCATAATAATATATGAAATGTGACGTCACGAAATTTAGAATCCCTCCCAACCCTTGTCTCATTTTGTTTCACTTCTACTGCGTGTGAGCTACACACACACACACACACACACATGTTTTTTGTAGTGTATTTATTTATTTCCTTACGACAAAATAAAAAAATGATTAAAAATCTTAACTATAGGTAGAAAAGCCCCTCAAACTAGGAAAAAATCCTGTTGTTATGGAACTCCTTACCAGTATATTAGGTATGATATATGTTTGTATGTATTCGTTTTATTTTAAATTATATATATATAGTTTATTTTTAGGATATAATTTATTTCAAGGTTTTTATTTCCTTTCATTGCATTGTATTAATTTGAAAGGTAGTTTAGTTAAATTTGAAGTTTATTTCATATGCTAATTATTTGAAGAATACATATTAATTACAATAAAAAATATATAAACTATTTAAATATTTATTTGAATTGATAAATAAATTAAAGTTTTATAGGTTCATAAATTGTCTTGAGTCATAGTTCCAGAAGTAAGTGTTGAAACACATTAATTAATACATCACAATGTTTTCCTTCACAGTTATCATGTGTTAAATATAATATATAATATAAATAAATATGCACAATGTATGAAATATTGTCTGAACGGTGCATGCGTTCCACTTAGGATTCAAACCCACATTAGTGGAAAGAGACTTGAGTGTGTTAACCACTAAACTTTATACTGTTTCCAATCGTTTATTTTATTTTAGACGTTTGTATGTCTATCAAGTCACAAAATTTCTTGAAAGTAAAACCCACATGAAACAAATGACTTAATTGCATACTTTTTTTGTATGTTTATGGATTGGCAACTAGGCCTTTAAGCCAGGCGCAGTTGTATTGTAGGCTACAATCCACACCATTCAACGGAGTTCTTGTGAAAACTCGAAAGGCCACATTTGACTATAGAGTTCACATTTCTCACAAAAACACATAATTACTACTCAAAAACTATCAATATCCTACAACTATTGTTCATTTTAGAGTAATTTTACATATTTTTAGAAAATAAAACTGCACAGCACAACGTCCCCTTTCAGTTCCCGCCAAAAACTTGTATACTTTATTGTTGTGGGTGAGGAAATAGTGATGTTCTATGGGTCATGTAATGCACAGACTAATAACCATCGACAATGTACGTAAATAAATCGAAAGTAATCGATTTCAAAATAAAAAATGATCTACCTTATAAAAATAATTGATTAAAACTTATTTATAAATTAAGTCGATTTTTATAACACCTCGAGTCAGTAACGCATTAGGAAATTACTAATAGATCCGTCATCGAGCTGTCGAAAGTAAAATAAATGCTTGGAAAGGCTATAGAAGTGTTAATGTATTTTCATATTCATCTTGCGTCTACACTTTCAACTCTTTTTGCTTTAAGCGTATTCTCTATTGATTGCACTAAGGTTCAAGCACTATGACTTTATATGAAAATGCGAGATGAACGCACTGGTACATATCTATTTAAGGCGCTGTAAACGTGTGTTAGTAAAATATTGTACCGTGGACCAGCGTTTATTAGAAGTGATAGTATCAGAGTGGACGCAGGTCCCATTGCAAATGCAAGCCTGCATTAACCATCGTAAATATGAATTTATAGCCAGCAATAACTGCTAAATAAATCGGGACACCGATTGGTTTACTTCCGTTGGAATTCTCTAGCGTTCCGTACAATTTCTTAAATATACTTATAATATAGATTACATTAAACTTTAATCATACCGATCTTATAAAGAAAGAAGAAAGAAACGTTTATCTGTCAAAGGCGACACACACAAAATACATAAGGACAATAGAGCATCATACCATTTTAAAAGTTGTATGCTGCAATTCGACAAATGAGGCTGACAGTCAGTATATCGCTGCGTTAAAAGTTAATTCGTCACAGTACTGATTTTCAGTGCCTACCTCTTTCTTAGGCTATAGGCATTACATTAAGACCCTTATAAGAAATATATATGTCGGGGTGAAGGTAAGGAAAGGAATGCTCCGGTGGTTCGGGCATGTGGAAAGAATGCATGACGAAAGAATGACTAAACAGATATACAGTGCAAAAGTGGATGGATGCAGAAGTCGTGGAAGGCCACGACACACCTTCCATGATCAAATTGATCGTGTACTAGCAGAAGGTGATAGGAGCCTTAAGAACAGAGGAGCGTGCATGACAAGAGCTATGAATGTCAAAGAAGCAAGTGAGGTGTGTAAGAATAAACTTGAATGGCACTCTGTTATTCGTGCCTACCCCGGAAGGGAACTGGCGTGAAGTTATGTATGTATGTATGTATGTATAAGAAATATAGTCTGTTACTTATTAGTATTAGATATACATATGTATTTATTACACAAAATATGAAAAATCATAAAAAAAACAATAATTCGTAATGTTTTAAATTCATACGTTACTATAAAATTACCTTTAACTAGAGGTTGTGTGTCATACGCTAGGCAGTGCTTTATTTTATTTATAAAAAAACTTAATTCGGTTTTTATACATGTAATGATATAAGAAAGAAACTAAGTCCATATAGTCTGGACATCTACCCAGCAAAATATAAAGATGAGTCGAAGCCAACCTGATTTGAAGAAATACAACGAATGTCATGTCGTTTATGACAACGTAGTTATTTCTTAGTAAATTGAAAAAACGCTTTTATTTAACTAATACGTCTATTCTATAGAAACGACAAAATTTATCGAGGTAAAAAGTATCCTAAGTGATAATTCGGGCTCTGTGTCGAGTTTCATTCATATACGGTCTGTAAACTTCAAAAAGGATGAGATCGCAGCGCCATCTTTTTAAATATTGTCGTCTATTCCGCGGAAACGACATTATTTATCGGGATAAAAGTATCCTAAGTTATGCCCCAGGATATGAGCTTGCTGTGTATCGAGTTTCATTTAAATCTTTAATTAAATTTTAAAAGAGCACCAACGTTCACAACACGACCTAAAACATGATACAAGTGGTATTTAATTTAATTGTAATATCGTTTGAGTTTATTTATTTTAATTTTTTAAGAATGTATCTATAACACTAATATATTTATTCCCGATCATGAGTTTCCCTATTTCTACCTATTATGTATGTGTATTGTGTATGTATGTATGTGTGTGTGTGTGTGTGTGTGTGTGTGTGCGTGTGTGTGTGTGTGTGTGTGTGTGTGTGCGTGCGCGTGTGTGTGTGTGTACCGTCGTCGGGCACAGCGGAAGATCAGCGCTGGTTTGAACCGACCGGCATTATGCTGAGACTGCTGCCCCTTTTGGGACAAAATTATATTACTCTAGTTTTTAAATTTGTTAGCATACTGTATCTATATAATTTTCCTTCTTTCAAATCCGTTAATTAGTTTTCACGTGATGCCCTAACAGACAGACAGACAAGTCCGAATTAGCCTCCTGATTTTTATCACATTTTTAAAGGTATTGTACAAACTCAAAACATTTATAGATTTGTTATAGTATAGATTGGCTGTCTTGGAAAATAAACATTAAATAAGAAAGAAAAAAAACAATTAATTTTCAATGGCACACAGAAAATAAACAAAAGTAATTAATAATTAAATGTTTCTTACGTATTTACTGACATATTTCGTTGAAGCTTGTCTATAGACGGTAATATTATTTAAAAAAAAATCACTTTCAAATACATCAAATATTAAGTAAAGATTTCCCTTGACCGTATATTATACAAACAGAGATTATAATATTTTTTAGAGTTTATTAAACCTTCTTTCGATAGTTAGTTGACTCTTAGTTGTTTGACATTGACATTATTTGTTTTTCGCACTAATAAATTAGTACAGACTTACTAAGACCGTAACCTAAAATCATAAATATTTTAAACGTGAAAAAACACCGGAATTGAATGAACATTATGAAATCGTTTCGTGCTTAGCGAACCCTGAAAACAATGCATATGCGAGCAGGTACCGCGTACGAGCGACTCTTTCACTTGTTTTTCAATCATAAATATACATGCGGCCACATCCATTCCAGCTACACAATTGCCGGATGAATAAGTAGACAAATTTTCGATATAAAGCGATTGGAGTAGTGTATTTTAAATATATATTAAAACCGCTCCATTTGACATCAATTAAGGGTACCAAAATGGATTTCGCTAGTCGCTAGCGTATAACCATAGTTTTGAAGTATAAATTGACAGCAGTTACTTGCGCATTTACAAATAGGTATTCTTAGCAATAACATTACGAAATTTTCACAGAAAACTGGTTATGATTTCGTGTACATTTCTATATATGAATCTCATTTCTTGTGAAAAATAATGTTACGAGTCGCGACACTCGAATCAAAATGCCGTTAGAATTACAATAGAGTTTATTAGAACTATACAAACACGTATAACATAGGTACAAATATAACCGAACACAACAAATCCAAACGTAATGCAGAAGGTCGTAATTCAATAAAATGCGTAAAGTCCGTCACTAAAAGATTCCCGATTGTAGTACATCGTTCGTGGTTCTCGCTCGAATGCCTCTCCCCTCCATCAGGTCCTTGTTTTATACGGCATAAATGCAATATGTTAGCCCGGCAGCATGGACTGAATTTCCTAGAATCAGCTTGTACTTTAAATCCGTAACACCTGGCTAATAATTAGAATACAATAATAGGCCGTATGCCAATAAGTAAACAGAAGAAGACGACCATAAAAGAATTTCAATGTTATTAGTTCAAATGCCGACGGGTATTAAATGTGCTTTATTTCCTATATGCAGTTGTATTTTGTGTTTGTCGGGACCTGAGTTGTATCAATAATTATGTATAAAACCTTATGTGTAAGCTGTCGCACTATGAAATGCGCTACCTCCTAAATTCAGAGAGGTCAGAACATAATTGACGCTTAGGAATCTACTCAGGAACCTTTCCTTAAACAACTATGCCTGAATTATCTACATAAAAAATTTACTGTTATTATATAATTATTATTTATCAGTTAAATATATCTTATGAATATGTATGTATATATAATAATAATTTTAATATGTATTTTAAAAATCTATAAACATCTGAATTTATGGACTACCTATATCGCCAAATTAACATAGAATATCGTATAAATTAGGTTGCCTGGAAGAGATCATTCTGAGCGATAAGGCCGCCTATTGTACTCACTAAAAAAATATTGTAATTAATGTATTGTATCTATTTTTTGTGAACAATAAAATGCTATATCTATCTACCTTCAAAATCAAAATTACGTTTTTTGTAAAACATAATATCAATGTTGAGATTCGCAGAATACACATTTGTCGTAAGAAATGGTCAAAATTTTAAAAAGCAGTGGTAACTTGTGGTTAGCGCACTAGTGCCCCAAACACAAGTTACAAAGGTACAAGGGAAATAGGTACTATACCGAATAAGCTCTTTAGTTGTTATATATATATATATATATATATATATATATATATATATATATGTATGTATATATATAATTATATATGTGTGTATATATATATGTATGTATATATATATATGTGTATATATATATATATATATATATATATATATATATATATATATATATATATATATATATCATTTATAACAACTAAGGAGATTGTATGTAACTAATATACTTATATAAGTGTATATAACTAAAGTATAATAAACACAAACGTGAACAATAGTGTATCAGCCTTTACACGTGAAGCATGTATTCTAATGTATAAAGAAAATAGAAAATTATCATACTATCTATCTCTTCCTCATTTGGCAGGATGAGATCCCAGTCAGCTCGAGAACTGAGCCTGACCTCCACAGTATTTTTTAAGTAAGCGTGCTCCTCCATCTTACAGCACGTCATCCCTTAACATGAGGTGAGACGATGGTCAAACGCGAACCTATACAAACGTAAAAAGAAAGAAAAAGATTTTAGAAAGGAATAGATGATGAACGAACGTTCTAGAATAGAAGGTTCGGGAAGGAGAAGACAGAGATAGCCAGATGTTTAGAAAGGAATAGATAGTAAATAAAAAAACAACGAAAAGAAAATCGCAATTTTGGGTTTTAGAAGATTCTTCCGGGTACTATCTATATAAACAGCGTAAGGCGCGCCTACCGAGTAGTTGAGATCAGTTCAAGACAGAGAAGCGACAAGTGTGATAAGAAAGAGGAGTTTAATAGACGACAGTGACGAGTTTAGTGGTGAATTTAGTGAAAAGTTTAGTGAACAGTTCAGTGAGGGAGGAGTGTAGCGTAGTTTAAGAAGAGATCCAGAAGGGAGCTACACGCGGTATATTCGGATGTGAGAACTGCAGTGGCAGGAGGTGGTCTATGCAATATCGGCGACGGTATTGTGAGTGAGACATCTTATCGTGGGGATAGTCCGACGGTAGTTGTGCGTGTAGGGACAACCCTGCGGAGCAGAATCACGTACGGCTATGTAAGTCAATAAAAGCGCTTAGTTAAGAGAACTGGTGTTTCCTTCCAATCCTAGGTGCGTACCTCCGCTCGCACGTAACAATATTACTTGAAAAAATGTAGATAAAGTAGAAAACTGTATACAAATTGAATAAAAACCGGCTGCTACATAAAACAAAAAAATCCCATTCATGTAATAGAATACTCATATGAAGTGAGCAAGTAAAACAGTGTAACTAAAAAGTGCAATTTTTCAGTTGAAAAATGAAATGACTTTGGGCCGAGCCGTTTCCAGAAAGAGCAATTCGTTTTACCACTGAATTGAGTCACGATTTTCTACGTACGCGTTTTTTGTACTACTATTGGAATTCGAAAACTAAGCTTTAAATTTGGATTCCATTTGTGATGTATATGTAGGCAACATATAGGTGGTAATTGTCACAGATATGAAAATCTCGGAGGTTTAGTAGGTAGTAAGGCACTCATTTATTATCTAAAAAATGGGAATCTGAATACTGGCAAAAGGTATGCGGAAATATCGGCACTTACAGTTTTCTGCTAAACTGGGAAAGCTCGTGCCAATTCCAATCGTGTAGCCAATTTAGTGCCTTTTCACAAGATTACACGTGTATTTTTTATTGCCTGAAGCAGGCAAACAGGCAGTCGACTTACCAGATGGAAAGTGGTTACCGTCGCCTAGGAACGTTTGTAACACCAGGGGCAATTTAATAAATCTCTATCTAAGGAAAATAAATTGAAATCTCTAAGAAATAAAAGTAATAAATTAGGGTATGTATACCTAAATGGTAAAGTCCTATCTTATTTTCTGATTCACCTATATCGCCAGATTAGTTAAAAATTCCTTTTAAGCTAGATTGTCTGGAAGTGATCGCTTTTAGCGATAAGGGCGCCTGTTGTTTTGTCAAGAATTATTGCAATTATGCATTTTTTTGGTGTAATTGTTTATTTGATGACCAATAAAGTGTTATCTAACTAAAATTTTATAGTGCCTTTCTTAAACAACACGATTTTAACTTTATTTAAGCCTAGCATTTTCTTAGCAGCTACGCCACTTGAAAAACCCTAGGTAGTAAGTAGCTCTATGCTACTTATATAAAAACTTAATTATATTTTTTTGTATATAAATCTTCAATGAAAATTTAACTACCTGATGATAAAAATCGCTTAAAAATCATAGCGTCATTCATCCGTGCAGGAACGGAGAAAGAATACAATTTCCTGCGGCCGGGCGGCCTGTCGTAAGAGGCGACTTAACAACCCACAGCCAAGTGGGTTGTTAAGTCGCCTCAACAATTTGCCCGACTGGATGGCTACAACCCCTGGTCTAAAGTATGTCGCCATAACAACCATGAGTTGCGTTCCGGCATTAGTGACCAGGTTCCAGTCTCCCTTAAGAGAGCAGCAGCGCATTTGTAGCGACTTTGGTGTTGCAAATGTCCATAGGCGATGGTAACCGCTTTCCATCAAGTGGGCCGTCTGCCTGTCTGCTGATCTCCTGCAATAAAAAAAAAGCTACATTATTGCACACACATAAGTTATCTCTCAATATATATCTTCATTAATAATTAATAACAATATCACATTACAAATATTGCATTAAATACATATCTATTATTTTATTTTATTTTACAGTTATACATTGTAGTATAATAACATGTAAAAGAACTATAAATAACTATGGATGGTAAACTAAAAAAAAACTTAAGAAATATGAATGGTGATTTTGAATGAGATTGTATTACTATAAATAACACATTTGGTTAAAAGAGGTTATTTTTTGTAATTTTTTAGACCTAAAACTTTACTGTTTCTTGTTAAATTCACTTCAATAAAAAATAAACTAAGTTCATTATATGGTCTACACAACTGTCCAGCAAAACATAGAGGCGAGTCGAAGTCAATCTCATTTGAAGTAATACAATAAACGACATGTTGTTTATGACAACGTAGGTATTTGTTAGTGAATTGAAAAAGCAATTGCAGCGCCGTCTATTTTAATAATCAATCTATTCTAAGGAAAAGACGTAATTTTTCGGGATAAAATCTATTCAAAATGGTGACTCGGGTCATAAACTATTTAGTAGTTTCCAAAAAAGATGGGATCGCAGCGCCATCTTTTTCGCTACTTTTATCAATGCCACGGAAACGATGTCATTTTTTGGGATAAAAAATATCCTAAGTTATAACCCGGTATATAAGCCAGTTCCGTTTCGAGTACAATTTAAATCCGTTCAATAGTTTTCACGTGCTGCTCTAACAGAGAGACAGACAAAAAATTCTAAAAAATATATTTTCGGAATCTGCTGGGCGGAATTAGCCCCCTATTTAAAAAAAAAATATTTAAACGCATTGTAAAAACTCGAACCATTTACAGATTTATTATAGTAATAGAAGATTATGTGAGAAAGTTCAAGTAAAGTGAGCATTTTCGTACATTAACAATTCATTTATTTCATCTAGTACAAAACCCGCTAAAATGGCAACAGTGCCCAAGCACTCTAGATTAATAGCATTATACCGTTTATAGGCTGATATTATAAGCGTAACTTGCTTAGTTTGAGAATAAACAATGTAACTTTATAAACATCTTGATTATAAATCACGATAATAAGTAATAACAAATAGTAGTGCCCATATTTTTATTCGTACAAACATTGAAGTCGGTGCGAGTTCATATATCAGCGAATTGCCAGACATTGTAAACTCGACTATTTTATGAACCTGTGTACACAGTCCTTAAAGAATAGTACCACATTTTACAACACAGTGAGCAATACTTTGTTGAGAACATGTTAAAGCTATCAAATATGAAGCAAAAATGTTGAGAAACGTACATTTTTTGTTTTTCTTTTCATACGTAGAGTACATACCCGCGCAGGAACAACCCACAGCCAGGTGGTAGGGTATTTACCCCACTGGATGGCTACCACGCCTGTTCTAGAATATGCCGCCATAACAACCTTGTGTTGTGTTCCGTCACTAGTGACCAGGTTCCAGTCGCCCTTAAGAGAGCAGCAGCGCATTGTAGCACCTTTGGTGTTACAAATGTCCATAGGCGATGGTAACCGCTTTCCATCAAGTGGGCCGTCTGCCTGTCTGCTGAACCCCTGCAATAAAAAATATAAAAAAATACCCAAGGTTTGTTGGCTAAAAAAATGACATGATGACATTCGTCTGAATGGTCATGATGGATAAATGGTAAATCCGGGCAAGTACGTAGCAGTGTTTGAACTATGAAGGGATCTGTAGAAGCGATTAACATCCAATGTCTTCATCATTTCGCTACGAAACGTTAAAAATCATTTATTATAAAACATCCTATATCTTAAAAGCAACTCATAGGATCTTATACAAACCGGGTTTTTTAAAACTATTTTTTAAATTCTACTTTGATTTTCCTTCACAGTTCAAGAGTTAGAGGGGGAGACACAATTGGTTTTACTAAATGCAAAAATCCTTAAGAAATATCGTTATATTTTTTTAAGATCTTACTAACGCGGTTATGCGCATTGAAAAAAATCTACTTTTTTTATTTATTACAAAGCTGGTATTTTTTTAACAAAACCAAAACCGACTTCAAAGTAAAAAAATAAAGCAAAAAATATATATTTAACATAAAAAATAAAAATAATTTTTAAAATATACAGAATTAGGGTAAGTTTGAACGCTTCTTTAAGAACCATTGGTACCCCGCCATGTAACCTTCTTTCGGCCTATACGATCTTTTCTTCGCAATATTTAAATTCTTAATTTAAATCTGGCGGCGTGTTCCCTTTTTTCGCTCGCATTTCAATCATTTAATTGTCATTTTTATCAAATAAATTACGTCGCCCCGCAAATTGTACATATTTAATAAAATAACATATATACAACAACTATAACATAAAATATATCGCGGCCGCAACATACCATTTAATGTATATAATTTATAATTAGCCCGCTCTGCACCGCAGTAGGTAATATAATAAACATATCTTATACTAATATATAAAGCTGAAGAGTTGGTTTGTTTGTTTGCTTGAACGCGCTAATCTCAAGAACTACTGGTCTGATTTGAAAAAAAATTTCAGTGTTATATAGCCCATTTATCGAGGAAGGCTATAGGCTCCGCTCCTATTGGTATTAGCGTGATGATATATTATATCCTATAACCGTCCTTGATAAATGCGCTATCTAACACTGAAAGAATTTTTCAAATCAGACCAGTAGTTCCTGAGATTAGCGCGTTCAAGCAAACAAACTCTTACATATATACATACATACATAACTTCACGCCAGTTCCCTTGCGGGGTAGGCACAAACAACAGAGCGCCATTCAGGCTTATTCTTACACACCTCACTTGCTTCTTTGACATTCATAACTCTTGTCACGCACGCTTGTCTGTTCTTAAGGCTCCTGACATCACCTTCTGCTAGTACACGATCAATCAATCAGTCAACAAACTCTTCAGCTTTATATTAGTACAAGATGAATCGCTTTGGTTGTTTCATCCAAATTGAACACATGAAAAAATATCACCAATGTATATACATAATAATAAAGAAATAAAGATGTATTGCTGGGGAGTTTGATGCAACGCTTCTTCTCCCTTGACAGTAACTAAAATTGTTTTGGAAGCAGTGGTAGACGCATGGCTTTCAATAAGCAGTCTGTAATATTCTATTTTCAAATAAATACATTCACTATCCGTGCAGGAACGGAGAAAGAATACAATTTTCCTGCGGCCGGGCGGCCTGTCGTAAAAGGCGACAAAACAACCCACAGCCAGGTGGTAGGGCATTTGCCCGACTAGATGGCTACCACCCCTGGTCTAAAGTATGTCGCCATAACAAACTTGAGTTGTGTTCCGGCATTTGTGATCAGGTTCCAGTCTCCCTTAAGAGAGCAGCAGCGCATTTGTAGCACCTTTGGTGTTGCAAAGGTCTATAGGCGATGGTAACCGCTTTTCATCCAGTGGGCCGTCTGTCTGTCTGCTGAGCTCCTGCAATAAAAAAAAATATTTTCATTGAAAGACAAATGAACCGTCTAATATCAGCTTTAAAAATAAAACAAACAAACACTTTAATGTTACGTATTGATATGGATTAGTTAAGAACACAAGTTTGTAATAGGTTATTCTTGTAATACCTATCTATACAAGCATTCTCATAAATAACGAGTTTCAATCCTACCACTTTATTGAACCATTGAGAGAAAATATATTACAAATTCTTCATAGCATTGCAGTAATAACAAACAATCTGTTACTTTAGGCCTATCACATACAAGGAAACTATGACTTGTCATATTGAAAAGCAACGACATTACCTTGGGTTATAAAAAGTAAGTTCTAATTTAACGAAAAATTATACATAGATGAGTATTTCAATATCTTTATATATATAATTCATCTTTACGTGTGTTGACAGTGAACTCCTCCTGAACGGCTGGACCGACTTGAATGAATTTTTTTATGCGTGTTCAAGTGGATTCGAGGATGGTTTAGATTCACAATTGTACCCGGTAGGTGGCGCTGCAATCGGATTCTAAATTTTAAATCTTCAGGGCAGAACAACGTCTGCCGGGACAGCTAGTATACATATATTGCATAAATCAGTTGGCCGCGTTGTGTCTCAAGCTATTCTTCAGATTTTCTTATCCATATGTCTCATCTAAACCCGTAATAGAAGATTTAGGGCTTGGGTTTAGACTGTCGCGTAGGATGTGACACTTGACCACTCCACGCCGGATAGAGAATGATGATACCGGTTATGTTTCCCCTCGGTAGTGGATGTGGTCTTAGAGACCCCCGCCTGTCAGGGCGCGCGGGTTGGTCGAGTTTCTGCATTCCTTTAGCTCTAGGTTAAGGCACTAGAAGGAACGCCGAGAGGTTATAGTGGGTATCCCTGACCGTGGCGTGGCAATAGCACTTTTTGCTTACGGTGCCAGTGCTATTCTAACATGGCGAATCCCACGCCGCGTTTCCCCCGCGGTGGATATTCCTCAAACGGACTTCCCCTCCGTTAAAAAAAATGGGTAAATTATGTTACATATTCATGATATTTATTATATTACGAGTTGTAATCATAATTATACATACTTCTTATTTTTCTTTTCTTTAAATATAGAACTGCATGATTTGTGATTTAGCCAGTGTCATGTATTCATGAGTATTCAAGTTTAAAAGTAATTAGCCTGTTCTGATGTATAAGTATTCGTATAGCTCAGCCAAATTGTAGGACTTCTACTCACGCCAATCGGGATTCTTGTGAGAATTCGAAGACAAAAACACATAATTACTAACCAGAAACTATCAATATTCTATAACTGTTCACTATTGTATGGTCATTTTACACATAAAAAAAAAACTGCAAAGTACACGGTCTGTTTTTAGTTCCAGCCAAAAACCAGTCATTTTAATTAAAAAAATATTTTAATTTCAATTAAATTTTTTAATAGCTTATTGATCAAAAATAATCGGGGTTTTCAGGTTATGTTTTATGTCGCCAGCTGAAGAATTTTTGAATTTGTTGCCATTTAGCTGTGATCTGACTCGCTAGCCAGACTCTATATTCCAAGATTAAGTAATTTAGACTTGTGTAATAGGTACCATACAAATCTGAAGCCGATCATAATGATCACAAGACTAGAATAAATAATAAAAAATTCGTTTAGGAAATTTACCCTACCAACCGAATCCGTTGCCTTTGCATTCTGATAATTCCATTATGTGATCAATTATCAAATTATTTGAGTTTCAGCACATTTATTGATTACAAAGACTCTCAATTAATATATTTTAACCGACTTTCAAAAAAGGAAGTTTTGAATTCCACTGTATGTTACGCAATTTTTACATCAATTGTAGACCGATTTTCAATTTTTTTTCTTTATTCAAAAGACTATACTTCTCTGATGGTTCTGTTGTCACTCAGTCAGGATCATATGAGTGGATCCCTGGTAAATCGATAGCAACGCCTGTTGAAGAGCGCCGAACGACTACTCTCTTAGAATGGCAAAACTTGTGTATAGTCTACAACTACTTGTAGCTAGTCACACAATTTCTACAGGCACTTAATATATTATTTCTAAAGCTAATTCAACTAATATTCCAAAAATTCATAATTTCTACAACATCTTGTAGTAGGTGCTAGGTAAAAATAAATAAAAACAACAGAATACCAAAATGCACCGACTTCAAGATGTTGTAGTAAATATTTATTTTTTGCTATCTGGTTTGAAGTCGGTTTTGTTTTTATTTTTAAAAAATAAAAGCTTTTATGTCGAATTTGATGCAAGTATGTACATTGTTTAATAATACAGCCCTAAGTAAGAAGTCGCTTAAAGTCGATCTCTTTAATGTTACAACGTGTGTAAAAGACCTAAACATATTTTAAATTGAAGAGTCATGTTGCATCGCTCACACAATCTGTTTTTGCCACAATAAATGATATTCCCCAAAGGAAAACATTGCACATTTCTGCTGTTAGAGGAAAATAGCATCAATTCAAAAGAAAGTATTATATTTATTGTTGATTTGTTGAAGTTAACATTTCTTTGTTAGTGGGAGTTTCACTGTAAGGTTTTATGATATTGTAACCTTATTATTTTATGTGATATTAGCTGTGCCCGCCACTTCGTCCGCGTCGTGTTTTTTTTTTTCACGGAAACCTAAAGAAATGTAACGTAAGTTACTCCTTATAACAACAGCTATTACATATATACATTCTTTGCACTCGGGGCAGGGGAAGGCTCTCGGCCAGATCATGCTCGCTCTCTAAGATGAGCAAGACGGAACATGTAATGGGACCTTTAATCTACAATAGACTGCCTCTCAATATAAAAGAATCCGAAAGTATCGGTTCTTTTAAGAAGAGATTAAATAGTTATCTTATCGAGCAGACGCCTTACTCAATAGAGGATTTTTTTAATTTTAAAATTATTTAATTGCTTTATGTATTTTTTCTTTAATGAAAATTGTAAATGTAAGTGATATGACGTGTACAGATAATTGTATATTATTGTACGAAATAAATACTTATGACTATTTGACAGTGAAAGTCTCGTCAAAATCAGTCCAGTCGTTTCGGAAATTAGCCGAAACATCTAGGCAGTAAGACAGACATAAATATAAATTTGTTTTTTTTTTTATATAAGTACCGTATATATACTTTTATATGCATTTAGTAAAAAGTTGTTATTTTGATATTACAAACAGACACTTCAATTTTATTTATCTCTATAGATATGGTAAATTTAATATTTTTATTTAGTAAATTCTTCTCCTTTTCATGCATGGGTTTGCATGATTAGTGTATTTAGCTAGTGTTTAGCATTTATGAATGTTCACGTATTGGAATTGTCTTCTTGCGACCTGAGACGGCCAACCTGATGGAAAGTGGTTACTGTCTTTTTTGGACATTTGTAACATCAATGGTGTTACCAATGTGCTGCCAGCATCGAAGGGGGGGACTGATATGACTCGAGATTATTATGGCGGCATACTCTAGACCAGGGATAGATGGATTGTGTTAAGGATAATATGATGATTTTTGGTGTGGTAGAAGACATATGTCAGAATATGAAGTATGGAAGGCAAATACTCATTTAAGAGAGCAGCAGCGCATTTGTGGCACCTTTGGTGTTGAAAATGTCCATAGGCGATGGTAACCGCTTTCCATCCAGTGGGCCGTCTGCCTGTCTGCTGAACTCCTGCAATAAAAAAAAAAAAAAAAAAAATACATATTGTGCCGACCCCAAATAATTTTGAGAAAGTGAAAGTCCAGACGAGCATGTGTTCTACCACTTAGCTGTGGGTGGTTTTGTCACTTCTTATGAGAGGCTACTTGGCCATAGAAATTAGTATTTTTTCCGTTCCTGCACAGATAAAAAAGTAATAAAGCAAACATGTGAGAAATCTGGTACTAGAAAGTTCAATCAATTGTCTCAATTGATTTGATTGGCAGCTACGCTATTTGTACGATCTGACAAAATGCCGAAACCGGCTAGATGTTATACGAAAGTAGCAAGTTATCTTTAACAAATCAAACGGCGAGTTAATTGTTGTTTAATCAGACTATCCGTAATTTACTACGGTCTGGATGTTTGGAATTGGCCACAACGTGATCCGTGGTATATTATTCATACAAAATCGTCAACTTTCTTAGCTTAGGCACATCTATATATATGTTTCTCTACTGATTATTATTAAGTAATTGGCAAAATCCCATTGCCATTTGGTCCCCTAAAAATTTAATATAGTTTGGCCCAGTAGTTTTTATTTTACGAACATTTTTTTGTTACCGTTTCTTGGGACCTATATTTTTTAAGGAGCGCGGTACCTTTCGTAGGTCTACCCATTCATAGCTAGACACTAAAAAGTAACAAATAAAAAAAAAAAAACTTCGTTTAAAAAAACCGACTTCAAAAACTAAAACACTAAAAAGTATAAAATAACTTATTTCTTAAGCTATTATTATTAATATATATTATCTAAAACATCTTGAAGTCGGTGCAAAGTAAAACATAAAAATTACTATATTTTGAAAATTGCTAAGCACCGACTTTAAGATGTTTTAGATAATATATATAAATAATAATAGCTTTAGAAATAAGTTATTTTATACTTTTTAGTTTTTGAAGTCGGTTTTATCCCTGCAGGACCGGAGAACAAATATGATTTCCTGCGGCCTGGCGGCCTGTCGTAAGAGGCGACTAAGCAACCGATAGCCATGTGGTACAGTATTTGCCAATCTGGACAGCAACCACCCCTGATCTAAAATATGCTGCCAAACAACATTGAGTTGTGTTCCGGCATTACTGGCCAGGTAGGTTCCAGTCGGCATTTTTAGAGCGGCAGCATATTGATAGCACCTTTGGTGTTACAAATGTCCATATGTCATGGTAACCACTTTGCATCAGGTGGGCCGTCTGCCAGTCTGCTGAACGCGTGAAATAAAAAAAAATACAATAAAATCTTACGTAATTTTATATATTTGTTATTTTTCTTTCATGTTTTCGTGAATTAACAAATAAGTGGGACATTCAGAAAGTTTTGTGAATAAAATGTTTTATAGGTAAATAGTTTTTTTATTAAATCTTTTCAAAGTACTTTCCACCAGCCTCGATCCAAAGTTTCATGCGTCTGAGCCAGTTTTCGAAACTCTTGATACGTAACTCGCCTATTGTCTTGGATTAAATTTTTCACTGCTAGCACATTTTCTTCCAAAACAGTCATCAAAGGGCGACCACTTCTTTCTTCATCCCCCAAAATTAGGCGACTGCGCTTTAATTGTACCAACGATACACGGTTGCCTTAGAAGGGCCTTTATCCACGAATGCCATTTGAAGTCTATCGTACGATTCCACCGGTTTCAGGCGACACTTGAAATCGTAAAAAATCATAGCGCGAAAAAATTTTCGACGATCCATTTTTCAAGGAGACATGGTAATTTAAATTAGCTCGCAAACAATGCGAGGGAAATTTTAAAATTGGAAGGTTGTCTACGTTCCAATTTTAAAATTTTTAGTTATAAATAATCATGTCAGGAGCCTTAAGAACAGACGAGCGTGCATGACAAGAGTTATGAATGTCAAAGAAGCAAGTGAGGTGTGTAAGAATAAGCCTGAATGGCGCTCTGTTGTTCGTGCCTACCCCGCAAGGGAACTGGCGTGAAGTTATGTATGTATGTATGTATGTATAAATAATCATATTTTCAAAACAGATTATAACTGGCCAGTCTCTCATATATATATATAATTTTTTTTCGTAATACTTTCTGAGTGGCCTGGTTTAACAAAACGTCACTGAGATTAAATTATTATTTCACATTTTTACTTTGGGTAGGTAATTCATTCTTATCTTTCAATGGATGAAACAATGGAAGTCACCTACCTATACAAAACATAAACTTTAATCATTGAATACAGTCGTGTTCTTTTGTTTCCGTATCTTGAACTAAGTTAATTCAATTTAATTGATTCGTTTAATATTAGCATTACGTTAAGAGACAATTTCGAGTATTAAATTCAGTTTGCACCACAATATCGCAGGGCCTTTGACAGCAACGTTCCTTGTAGACGAATATCATTCATATCATGGCTCTTGTTCCAATGAATACACCTGCATATCCCAGGTATATATAGAACTAGGCAGAGTAATCTTAATAGGAACAACTGATGTTTGTGGTTTTAGGATCTAAGCCTAAACCAACAAAAGTGAAGGCTGGTTTTATGCAGATTCAACATTGTGTTTCTAGGACAGGGCATATAGATTAGATTCCTTGGCTACGTAGTGGTATGGTAATTTCTTCCTCTATTTTGAAATTCGTGTGTGTGTGTGATCCCATATCGAAATGTTTAACTAACCGTTAGAATTTTTAATTTCGAATCGTTTCAAATAAATATGGAGTTAAAATGAGTCGAAGAAAAAAAAAAAGAAAATTTGTAATCTTATATAAAATTATTAGAGCTAGGCATGATTGCTGAACAGTTTCTAGCGCCGTTTCTTCTCTTCAAGCCACAACATGTTGCGAAGCGGTGGTAAATTAAATTAGGCTGTCATAGAGTAAATAATAACCATAAACAAAATTAAAACTAAATAATTATATAGAACAAGTTGGCGGTAGGCTAAATAAAACTTTAACAATACTCGTTGACACTTGACATCTTTGTCTTCCGTGATCACGACCACTGAAAAGTGGCCGAAACGTCGGAATAACAAAAATCAATTAAATTACCGTCCTTAAAACCGTTAAAACGTAGTTTTATTAACTATAGTTAACCTCGCAGCTACGGTGGAAAAACCCTGGGTAGTGCTTTATTTTATTTACACAAAAACTTAATTTGGTTTTTTACATATGATAATAACAAAGAAACTAAGTCCATATAGTCTAGACAACTGCCCGCCGAAATATATAGAGGTGAGTCGTAGCTAACCTGATTCGAAGTAATAAATTAATGACATATATGAATGAATACCTTCTTAGTGTATCGAAACTACGCGATTGCAGCGCCATCTATTTAGCGAATCCATCTATTCTATGGAAATGACATCATTTAACAGGATAAAAAGTATCCTAAGTTTCGCCCCGTGATATAAGCTAGCTCTATGTCGAGTTTCATTTAAATCCGTTTTCACGTGATGCTCTGACAGACAGATAGATAGACGGACAGAAAGACAAAAATTCTATTTTCGGAATCTGCTGGTTCTAATTAGCCTCTGATTTCTTTCACATTCTTAAATGCTGTGTACAAACTGGAATTATTTATAGATTTATTATAGTATAGATAAGAGCCTACAAACATCCTACTACTAGGTTTTGGCCTCTCAGTATAGGGGAATAGACAATATACCCGCCACGCTTGTCTAAGGCGGCTTACTAGGTTCGACACATCGGTTATCTCCATGTGCGGGTATCACGATTTTTCCTTCACCGTAGCTAGCACATGGTAATTGTAACGATATACACATTAGGTCAGAAAACTGCTTAAGCGGTGCATGCGCATTCGGCCAGGATTTAAACCTGCACCTTTTGAGTTTGGGACGCGTGCGCTAGCCATTAAGCTCCCAAGAAATAGCTTGCTTTTATAGGAAAATATAATTAAAATTTTCAAAACATATCTTATTATATAAAATATATTTTTAAAATTTAAATGAAATCATAAATTGTAAATCGCAATTATCACTTTTTTAATTCGTAAAGAATGGAAATTTATTTTACTTCATTAGTCTGACAAAGTATTTACATTTTACATTAGGCCTAATCGAAACTTACAGTTAAGAGGAGTTTCTGAACAATTAATTTATTGTTTAAGTTTTACTGCATACAACTCACCGCATTCACACCAACACGAACGTGATGTTTAATATAAAATATCATTCATCAGTTTATCCGCCATACTTGTACAAAACATATGGGCGGGTTTCACACATTGGTAATCTGAAGGGGCTACCTAAATGGAGTTCGCCATCTCGCTCGCGCATCACCAAATTCTTAAAAGTATATATTGATAGAATAATGAAAATGATTGTTTTACTCTCTGTTCTGCTCTGTCGTTCTCTATTTTCTTTCACTTTCTCTCAACTATTCAGGATTGGCGAAATGTGTCTTTTCCTGTCATACACCACAAATCATTTTCATCCTTCACAAAAACATCCATTTCTATTTTGGTCTCATTTGTACCCGTCAATCTTCCAATGTAAAATTCTTTTTGTCACTTTATCTCTCCTGATTACATACCTTTTTATACTTTTTCCTCTCAATTTTTCAGTCACTGGTGCAACTTTTATTTCTTTATTGTACACAATAAAATTTATACAAAACTAAAAAAATACTGGTGATGTACAGTCGTGATATAAAAAGGTTTACCAGTTTTCAATTTTATTCATTTAACATTCCGTGGGCACATGTTACCTTTTCAACCTAAGTCACAGAACGAACTATTCCACAGAAAATTATCTTTAAATCTTTGACAATAAAGTTTAAAGTTACTTAGATCAAAGTTGTTTGATTTCCATCTTATCTAAGAAAATTGTTAAGAGATGTAAAACCTTTTTATTGGTTTTAATGTTTATGATAAGCTTAATTATTATAACCTATTTGTTTGTGATGATTAAAACTATTGTTAGTCTCAGTGTCTGTCATTTTGAGAATTCCCGTTTTCTTTTTTCACGTTTCTATATTCAATTTTTATAACCATAATATTTATTCAAATGCTGGCAATACCGTAACTCTAAAAAAGTTTTCTTCCAGAAAACCTATCTGTACTAATATTATAAAGAGGTAAAGTTTGTGAAGTTGTAGGGGATAATCTCTGGATCTACTTAACCGATTTTAAAAATTCTTTTACTGTTCGAAAGCTACGTTAACAGGGAGTGTCTTAGGCTATAACATGACGATATATACCACGGGAGCAGGACAGAGCGCGGGTGAAACCGCGCCGGGCTGCTAGTGGTATATATATTGTTGATAAATATCTGTATAAACAGCGCTGCAAATATTCCCAATAGTTTACCTCCAAATTTGAGATCAAATTATTCAATACCGAAATACATTTCAACAGTGAAATTTCATAGAAACGAGATCAATTGCATTGAGCGCGCTGGTGGGGTACTGTTGTGGCAAACCAAGCCGTAATTTATGACACGATGAATGTTTTCTAATGCAGCAACTATGTGAAATTCACATTACCAATTCTATTAGTGCCAAAATGGCAACATTCAATTTATTTCTCACTTAAATTATTATGTTAGTCAAATAGCAGTGTTCTAAATTTACAAATGTACATGAATTTAATTCATAGTGTTAATAACGTTTGTTCTAAGTAGTGCTACCTATTATTATACTATTGTGTATTTGCAGGTAGTTGTGTTTACTAAACGGATGTAAAAGCAAGCGGCGTATTGACGACTCATTTCAACTTTGGTCGGATACATATATAATAGTATGTAGCTTTCTAGGTTGGCTAATTGTTGTGCGAGAATCATAACTTACAATTAATTATACTTTAGATCGGTATTCTTCGTTCAGCAGTCGATTTAAATAGCTCTCCAAGTTCTATGTGTTTTGCTATATAAATCTTCCACTAACAGTAGTTAATTAGTGGTTGCGCGTATTGTTAGTAATGGTCCATTAATTTATATTCGTTTTTTAATTGCTGAAATACAGCAAATGGGCTGACGCTCCACCTTGGAATGTGGTTACTGTCGCCTACTTACCGTCGCTAATTGTTCAAAGGAATATGATATTATACACAATAACAATTCTACTAACAGCAAGTCTTACGTTGTTTGCTGTGGTTTATTACATTTAAATTTGTTCATTGTTGGTCTCTAGTTAGTAAGAATCTAATTAACTGGCATCGAAATAATTAAAGGATAATGCCCAAAAATATATGGAGAAAAAACTCAGAATCGATTAAAACGATTTATGTATGGTAAGGTAGAGTGTACATACTATATCCCAAATCCAATAATAGTTTTCGATTTAACCATCACCAAGTAATAAACGAAGCGTAACTAATTCACTAAACTTTTAAAAATCTATGATATTTAAAGCGGTTTTACAGACGATATTGTTACGAATTGTGCGTAATATTGAGAGATTTGAGAATAAAGAACATATACGTATCTACTGATTTTCTAAATCTAGGAGAACGCTATCAAAAAAAAGCCGCTGATTGTTGAGGCCCTTCGTGCTACACAGAATTGTTACATGCTGCTGGCCTGTTTGGTTATGGTTTTATGCGAAACGAATAGCGTATTTATGACCTTTTACTTAATGTCTATTTTGTTGTTCTTAAATTATTTTATTCGACTCTGGATTTTTTTGGGCATCCTTCTTTCAATGAAACATTAATTTGACTTCCTAAAATTAGCCTTATATCATTCTACTTTCATTATACATGGAAATGCTGAAATAATTATTATTAAATAATTTTCTTTTAAATGTATACTATATTTGGTAGATAAGTAAGAATACACCTACATAATTATATATTATCCGGAAGGCAGTTTTTCCTGGACGGTAGAAATTTATCTTTACAAAATTAAATTTCAATGAAACATTAGTTTGGTTTCTTTAAATTAGCCTTATTTTAATTAAACATGGAAATGCGATATAATTCGATTCCGATATTATAAATTTCTCATTAAATGTTTATTATAGTTGCTAAATAAATGTATATTAAAAAAAATGAGTGTGCGTAGTTCACACGCACTAGAAATGAAACAAAGTGTGACAAGGTTTGGGAGGGATTCTAAATTTCGCGACGTCTCTTTTCATATATTATATCGTTATAATATAATATATAAGGTTTAAAACACGAAATTTGAAGTATTAACGAAAAACTTCAAAACATTTTCAACTATTTCTGTATGAGCGTAGTGTTGAAATGGTTAAATATAATGTACTGTATTTCACATTCTCTCGCAGGCTTAGTCTTATAGATTTATGTGTTTATCTCTTTTAAGTGTCGCTTTTTCGTTTCATCGAGTTTTAAAAGGCAACGATTGTATAGAAGTTTCACTTCAAAAAACATATTTTCTTTTATATTGGTAAGAACATTCCGTTTACAAAATTACAATGATTAAATACTAGCTTTTACCCGTGTCCTCGCTTGCGTTAATATTCTCCTACGGGAATGGTACATTCCGGCGTGGTTAAGAAATAAACAGCCATCCGAACTTTCGCATCTATAATATTGGTACAAAATTACAGACGAATGTTGTCTTACTTATTTGTTCATTTGATGAAAATTACATGATTGAAGTCTGTTGAATTTTAAAAAGTATTTTAATAGTAATATTAGACGGATCATCCAAATTGAATAAATCTGGTTACATTTTTTGTTTATACTGGAAAAGATAAGAGATTTTGTTGCCTCGTGTCTCAAACGATGCGGGTCCGAACCTTTGCCGGTAAAAGCGTGGACCTCTTAGACAGTTTTCTGACTGAATGTACAGTCACGGAACGAAAATGTTCGTCACCTTAAAGTTGACTTTTGCTTGCACGAGTACAAGAAACAATACTGCCAACATTTTAATAAATTTTGCGTTTGTAAACTACAATGTTGACAATGACCGACGCTGAGATTAACAATAATAATAAGAGAATATAGTCACTACTACTGGCGTTATTGTAATCAAAGGGTTTATTTTATAACTTGTTTTACTTACAACTATACCTCTCGAACAAACCCTTATTCAAAATACTAGTTTGTAAGTAAGTAGTAAGGCAATGATATTGTATAAATTGAGATCTACTGAAAAGTACATTTAATTTTTTCGTTTAATTCTACTAAATAAAACTAGATCTTCCAAGGTTAAATGTAATAAGTATAATAAAATATCTAGATTCAAAATCTAAGTTCGTACATATATGCATATTATGTAGGTATAACTAGCAAATAGCGATGCTTTAGGATGGCTCGCGAAGTTTTCTACCTAGTAATAGTTATTACGATAGTTTAAAAAAATCTTTTAATGTATGGACTATTAATATTGGCTTCTGTAAATAGTTCCAAATAATTTGCATTCATTTTTTATTTTATACAAAGCAAAATTCTTTAAATTAACAAAATAATCTGTTTTTTTCATGTGTATAAAAAATATTTTGTAATTAATAGAAATAAATTTAAATTACTATGTCAAAGCTCAAATCTGAAACTGTTATAATTTCTCAGTTAACTGTACAACGAAAATGCATAGATTGTGGTACTATACCACTGTTAGGGATATATACTGTTAGGGCTCGATTCGCTCGCCCTGATCAGCAGTAAAGGCAATAGATCAAGATAACGTAATGATAGTTCTCTCATATTTCTAGAAATATTTATCTCCGACAGCGACCAACACCTTTCAACTCTTATTATATTTATTTTAGTTATACTGTTCAGTACTTACAAGTTATTTATTTAATTTAATATTCTTTATATTGAAAAGTTACTAATAGAAAAAAAGCTGCTACGGTGTAAGTGGAGGAAACCGATGATATTGTTGCAAGTGGTTACTCTACTAAGTAAAAGCTAAGTAATGCTTATAGTTTAAATGATATTACTGCACTTAAACTCTAAGTCGATGCTTGTGTAAAGGTTAATTGAAGTCAGGAAATATGTTTTGAATTTTTTGCTAAATCTAAACAAATTAAGTACTTTAAATTTTTTCTGTTACAAATTATTCTTTTATTTAAATGGTTTTTATATTTTGTGTTCATCTAGCTAATAACAATAATATTAAGGTAGTAAAATAAAATTTAAGTAAATATGATATAACTTCTCACTTCAACCTAAGTGTAATTCTTTGATTGACGCCGAACAACGATTTCTTATGCCAACCCAAAAAAGCACATTTCTCTAGTTAACATTTACCCATACACATTATTCAGATTAAACCAATCAATAACTTACAAATATTTTTAACTTAGAACTGGCTCACACATAAATCTAATTTTACACATTAGAAGAAAATAAAAGAGCACACCAAACCTTTACTTTTTGAGTTGTTGCTAATAATCTTGTAAGTGCTTATGCCAATTCTATTAAAACAATTGCAACTACTAACCGAGACTTTTTTTAAATAGTTGAATGGAGTAAAGCTTACGGTCTATCTATAGATTCTCAAAAGAAAAAAGTCATAATAGTTGGTAGTTTCAAGCTAATCTCCAAGATAGACTAATGTAATATTCGTCAGATTGAATTTGATGGCGTAGTAGTCGATATCAGCGAAACTGTAAAAAATCTTGGGATTGTCATTGACAGAGAGCTGCCTTGGAGGCCTCACTTGACCAAACTCAGCCGAAAAATCTTTGCGTCGGCAGCTTTGCTTAGAAGAATTAAAAATTTCCTCCCTACTGCTACTAAAGTGATGCTACCTCAATTTCTGTTACTACTCACACTTGATTATGCTGATGCCAGTTATAGAGACTTAACACAAGAACAACTGAATAAGCTCGATCGACTTAAAAATGTCTGTATCATATTTGTGTTGCGCAAATATGACCATGTTTCCAAATATCGTAAGAAGCTTAAATTTTTACCTACTCGCCTTTGCTGGAATGTTCACTTACTCTCTCTTTAGTACAATCTCCTTTTTGATCCTCGAACACCTCCGTAGTTAAAGGAACGTTTTGATTTTCTACATTTCTCTCGTTCCCGTTATTTGCGCACTAGTAATAATCTCTCCTTAATAACACCTGCACACATTTCTTCCTTCCTTGATAACTCCTTCACGGTACAGGCTGTCCGTTTATGGATCGCACTGCCACTCAAAGGCATGTGGAAGGAATGCATGATGAAAGAATGACTAAACAGATATACAATGCAAAAGTGGATGGATGCAGAAGTCGTGGAAGGCCACGACACACCATCCATGATCAAATTGATCTTGTACTAGCAGAAGGTGATGTCAGGAGCCTTAAGAAAAGACGAGCGTGCATGACAAGAGTTATGAATGTCAAAGAAGCAAGTGAGGTGTGTAAGAATAAGCCTGAATGACGCTCTGTTGTTCGTGCATACTACGCAAGGGAACTGGCGTGAAGTTATGTATGTATGTACTGCTACTCAACATCAGACAAACTAAATCCATATCATCTTTTAAACTGATGGTTACTAATCATCTTTGGTCCTTTCAGGTCTAATAATGGTGCTGATTCTATATGTAGTATCATATGTTTTATGTTTGTATAGTATATAAAGCATATTATTTTTTTACTTATTCTGGGAATGTTTCACATTATTTATTATCTTCACCCAAATGTTATGTTTTAATATTTTCGTTACTTTAAGGAGCTGCCTAGAAGAGATCGCTTTAAGCGATAACGCCGTCCTTTGTTCAACATTTATTGTATCTTTAGTTTCTAAGAACGTAGTTTTAATTTTTGGTGAACAGTAAAGTGTTTTCATTCATTCATGCATTCGAATGCTAGTTTCTGAGAGAAAGAAGTTCTAATTAACTCATACCAAAGAAAACATAAGAATACCCAACTTTAATGCTGCATAAAAATGCAATTTAGAAAACGTCACGACGCGAAGCCGGGCGAGAACTTTTCATTATGCAATTTCCCACAGCACACACAGATTGAAACTGAGAACTTACAAAAAACGAAGTCAACTCGGTTTTAACTATTTTAACCAAAATAAGTAAAACATTACCAAGAAGTTTAAAAAAAAAACTATATAACGTGTATATATTTCATTACAATACACATTAACTCATTCAGCTAAATAAAATCTTTTAGCCATTCATAGGTTACCTGGAAGGAATTGCTTTAAGCAATAGGACTGCCCTTTATATCTTAGTGTGTGTTTAAATTTTTATAGTATTGTTACAACCTAGGCGCCGACAAAGACAAATTCCACGTACAGATTTGTAGAAGCACATTTATTACCCGTCGGCATTTGAACTAATAACTAATAACTTTGAAATTATTGTAATTCTTTTATGATCGTCTTCTTTTGTTTACTTATTTATTGGCATACGTTTCTAGAGAATAGCCTATTGTTCTATTGTTTACGGCCGCTTGCATCTGTAATCATTAACCAAGTGTTACGTATATAAATTACAAGCTGATTCTAGGAAATTCGGTCCACGTTGCCGGGCGGGCACATTGCATTTGTGCAGTATAAAACGATGGCCTGATTGAGGGAGGGGATGGCAGTCGAGCGAGAACCACGATCAAAGCGAGACGTGTGTACTACAATCGGGAACCTAATAGTGACGGACTTTGCGCGTTTTATTGAATTACGACCTTCTGCATTACGTTTGGATTTGTTGTGTCCGGTTATATTTGTACCTGTGTTATACGTGTTTGTATAGTTCTAATAAACTCTATTGTAATTATAACGGCATTTTAATTCCAGGCTCGCAACTCGTAACAATATAATGTCTTATATTTTAATCGATTTCAAAAAGGAGGTTCTAAAATTCACTGTATGTATGTTTGTTACGCGACTCTTCCGTCAATTGTGTACCGATTTTCAAATGTTTTTTTATTCAAAAGAATACCTATGCTACTGAGGTAGTCCCATTGTTACTAAGTCAGGATCTGATGAGTGGATCCCACTTAAATTGAGAGCTACCCTTATTAAAGAACGCCTATACTCATTGAAAGGCAAACTTGTATACGTGTGCCAGTAGTACATTTTCTACAGGCGCCTAATATATTATTTCTGAAGATTTTCAAGTATTTGCCCAACTGAAAAGTAGATTTGTTTTAACAAAAACAAAACGAATTTCAAACCAAAAGCAAAAATAAATATTGTCTACAACATCACGAAATCGGTGCGAAGTAAAACAGATTTTGGGCCCATGGGGGCCAAGTGCTCACAAACTATTTCAAAATATTAAAAAACGCCTGGTCGATACAACAGGAGACCGGAAGGCTGGAGCTTACCTCTGTATCCAGCGAGGTAATGCTGCCAGCCTTCTGGGTACAATGCCCAGCGACAGTGGTCTGGTGGGGCTGGACAGGTTTTAATATAGGTATTTATTTTAATATTAGTTTTTTACTATTGTATATATATTTTTAAGTTAGTTTTATTTATAGGATATTTTAGTTTTTATTTTAACTTGAATGATGTTAATTATTGTCAAAATAAATAAAAAGTAAAACATAAAAATTACTATATTTTGCAAAATTGTTGTTTTTTTTGTTTTACTTTACATCGACTTCAAAATGTTGTAGAACAGTTTGTTGTTGTTATTTTTTTTATATTATCTTGATGTAGGTATAATAAAGTGCATTATATTACATTGTGTTGCATTGCAATGCATTCCATTGTATTGTATTATATTGTAATTTTGTCATACATGATTGACTATTTTAAGTTATGTACTTTAATACGTCATATTACCTTTTTTTTGAAGTAGCAATCACGCACAGAACCTGTATAAATCAATAACTGGCATCGATGCAAACAAGCATTGTGGCCACTATGTCGATTACCAGTTATTGATTTTATCTGTGGTTTCAGGTTTTATTTGAAAAAATTCTGCTCAATGCGGTGACGAAAACTTTTAATCAAAAAAACCTCATGTCATAATAGAAAAAAAAAACAACAAATCCTTCTCTTTCTAATATTAAACCGAGATCCGTCTGCAAGATTACTACGTTCATATATTATTTAATTAAAATCTCGTTTATATATAAATAGTTATATAAAGGGGAATTTTTAGATTTTAGCTAGGTTGCCTATAAAAATGTGGCCGCTAGTATTTTTAATGAAAAAAATATCATTCCTTCACCTCCTTTATTCCGTCCCTTCTATCCCATTATAATGGCTGGCAATGCATTGTCTTTGTCCCTGGTATCACAAAGGTCTACGGGCCAGAGTCTAGAGCATAAACGCATGGTCACAGTGGCCAACTAAGCCGCGGAAGTAGCCAGCGGAAAACCCGAGAAGGCCACCGAACGCCGCAAATTGGCCAACGAGAGCTGCAGCGAAGTCATCGCCATGCGGAGAAGACTCCAGCAGCTCCAAACCCAATTACCAATGGGTAGTTGCCCACTGAGTTGCAGTAGGGGTAAAAAGGTAAAACCTCAAGGCCCCAACCTCCTATCGGATACATTTCGGGGAGTGTTCCTTAGTATTGCACGAGCTGATTACTCCATCCCTATTTTACCATCAGACAACTAGATACACCACATTGCGCCACCGTTATATGGTGGAAACACCACCGGTCAGAACCAAGCGTTTCGCTTCATCTTTTCTGGTGTGCACTGCCGAAGAGTGGAATCATTTGCAGGAGTCTGTTTTTCCTGACAAATACAATCCTGAAGACTTCAAGTCATGAGTGAATTGGTATTTTTTAGATAAGCGTGCTCCCTTCTTGACTGCGTCATCACTCAACATCAGCTGAGACAGTGGTCAAACGCAATCCTAGACATCCATAAAAAAGGTAACGGTATCCCCTTTCCATTACATGAGTTGTCTGTCTGTATGCCATACATACATAATAACTTCACGCCAGTTCCCTTGCGGGGTAGGCACGAACAACAGAGCTCCATTTAGGCTTATTCTTACACACCTCACTTGCTTCTTTGACATTCATAACTCTTGTCATGCACGCTCGTCTGTTCTTAAGGCTCCTGACATCACCTTCTGCTAGTACACGATCAATTTGATCATGGAAGGTGTGTCGTGGCCTTCCACGACTTCTGCATCCATCCACTTTTGCAATGTATATCTGTGTAGTCATTCTTTCATCATGCATTCTTTCCACATGCCCGAACCACCGGAGCATTTCTTTCCTTACCCTCACCCCGACACTCTCTTTCAGACCAACTCTCTTTCTTACTTCAGTATTACGAACGCGGTCTGTATGCCAGCTTCTTAAAAAATCGAAATGTGTGCTGGGACACATAGCAGAAGTGAAACTTCAACGGACAAGTGGAAAAACGAATCGCAACCAAATTTTAACCTGAAGTTTTACGGGAAGGTTTTCAAATTGGACAGGTACATTAACAATCTGCACGTAAAACTTCAAGTTGAAACTTTGTTGCGATTCGTTTTTCCACGATTTTTCGCAGGTTTACTGCAAATTATGATTTTGTTACGTTAGGTACATTTTAATTAATACATTTTTTATTTAAACATATTTTATTTTATTAAACAAAAAACTAAACAACCCACAGCCAGGTGGTAGGGCATTTGCCCGACTGGATGGCCTACCACCCCTGGTCTAAAATATGTCGCCATAACAACCTTGAGTTGTGTTCCGGCATTAGTGACCAGGTTCCAGTTTCCCTTAAGAGAGCAGCAGCGTATTTGTAGCAACTTTGCTGTTACAAATGTCCATAGGCGATGGTAACCGCTTTCCTTCAAGTGGGACGTCTGCCTGTCTGCTGATCTCCTGTAATAAAAAAAAAACTAAATTCGATCAGGAACCAATAAAAATATCGATAGTCTACTCTAACATTACGCCGCATTATTCTCACCACGTCTAGTCTAAATTTTTTCGCTCTTCCACGCGGCCGTAACGCTTTGTCGTGACAGAAAAATCCGTCTATATAGAAGTTTCACTTTAAAAAAGACACTTGCAATAGGACTACAGTTTCAACTGAGCCACATAAAAAACTAACAACGCCGAGCAAACTAAAAATACTGAAAATAGAAGAAATTAAATAAAATCACGTTAAATTTCTAATGAGCGCCAAAACAATAAGACCTCGACATAAAAACAAACATGTACATTATATTTTTGATGTATTTATTACGAGTGCTGTTTCCCAGCGGCATTTTATTTCCATTCCACAAACGGCCCTGTAAAGTAGGTGAGCATACAAGCTCTTTATTGCCTTGATCACGCACCACATAAAAGCGGCAGGGAACCACTGGGTTTTGCTTCCCCTTGCAGAGGCTAGAAGCGGGTTAACAGTAATGTTTCAAGACTATTTTTTGTAAAAGAACTAGTTTTAACATTAAATTATTTCATCCTACATGAACGACTTATTTTTTACCATTTTAGGCCTTACGTATAATAATATCTCTTAAGTAAGAGAATGAGAATCAAACCCTAATCACTGAATATCTTTTTTTTCACTAATAAATGTCTATTACCTGTTGTTTACCTAAGAGGATTACAGATAAACGAAGTTTGAATGATTTACGTAGGTTGTAGCCAAAATATTCGATTAAAGAGGAGTTTATGGGTAAGATTTTCACTATTCAGTTACTGAGTAGTTTCTTTAAATTTAAGAAACGATTATAAGTAAGGCCATTTTTGTTTTAAAATTTTGAAATTTTAAGCCAAAATTTTCCTTAATTCACTATAATTTTGATATTGATGCGACGCCGCTGGGTTTAATGATAAGCATCCTATGTAAAATTATAAGAAAAGAAGTATGAAATAATTTCCAAGGGAAATGTTTGTACGTGACTGAATTCACTCCAAAAAAAAGTTACGGAATGAATGCCCTCCCGCGGTTTTCCCAGAGCGCTACAATATGGAGCTCTTTAAAAAGGGTGTAAACAGACACTTAGTCCCAACGAGGTATGCAATGCATCGGCTCCCTTAGTGTTGCAGATGTTCATGAACGAGAATAGCCACCAACCACCAGATGGTCTGTTTGCCAGTTTGCAAGCAAGCGTAAAAAACGGTTGGACTGACTTTGATAAAAATTTTGTGTGTGTTCAAGTGGATTCGAGAATGTTTAAATTCACAATTAGACCCAATAGGTGGCACTGCAATCGACTTTTAAATTTTTTTCAATGCAGGGCCACATATGTCACGACCGACAGTTTGTTAAAATGTTGTTTATGGTCATATTTATTTATAAGACGGCAAATTTATATTAATTATAATTATATTATTTACAGCATATAAGTAAGTGTGGCTGCGCGGAGTGGATAAGTTATTTTACTTATAAAATTGTGGGCGCGATATATTTAATTTTATATTAATTTCTTTTATTATATATTTACAATGGCTACGTTCCACTTGTGGCTCACAATCATAGATAAAACTTATATATGTAAAACTTACAACGCCCAAAATGCTACTTCAGCCGTTCCACATACACGGTCGTTATGGACGTAGCGAAAACGTCACTAATGACATTATAATTTTCAGTCACGCAACGCACACAACGACTCATGTCAAGAGGTGGGTCGAAGTGGGCGTTGACCACAGCAATAATTCTCTCTAGCGATACGTTGGCAAAGGCGCGATTTTCAAATCAACGATACGTCAACTAGTGACATTGGTGCATTTCGTCATTAATGCCATCAACGCTTCATAATCCGTTCCACTTTAGTTTATGATTATAAACGCTCAAAAGCAAGTGGAACACGAAAAATGGCGGTCGCGAGCGTGGTCGTTGTGAGCCTCATGTGGAACGTGGATTGATGACATGACAATGATGATTGACGTACGAAGATGGGATCACGCCGTCTGATTGTGAGAGATAATTTAAATTAACAAAAGAAAAGTTTGTATCTAATATAGGCCGAAAGAAGGTTTACACGGAAATATGTGATATTTCCGTGTAAACCTTCTTTATCGTATAGATTTTTGATATTCAGTTACAATCCTTTTAAATGAAGTGTTCAATACGTGCTTGCGTGTTCATTTTCAGATACTCTTTTATTTAACAAAGGTGTTTGGTTTGCTATTAAATGTCCGTGCAGGAACGAAGAAAGAATACAATTTCCTGCGTTGGGGCGGTCTGTCGTAAGAGGCGACAAAACAACCCACAGCCAGGTGGTAGGGCATTTGCCCGACTGGATGGCTACCACCCCTGGTCTAGAATATGCCGCCATAACAACCTTGAATTGTGTTCCGGCAATAGTGACCAGTTTCCAATATCCCTTAAGAGAGCAGCAGCGCATTTGTAGCCCCTTTGATGTTCCAAATGTCAATAGGCGATGGTACCCGCTTTCCATCAAGTGGGCCGTCTGCCTGTCTGCTGAACTCATCCAATAAAAAAAAAATGTAATGCTCTGTTTACGATTTTTCTTAATGCTGTGCTTTAAGAAGTAGCTTTATTAGGCACGTACTACTCGTGTATCGTATATAATGACCGTCTTTGTGGGTTGATGTCTAACCGTGGAATCGCGTAGTTCACTAGTATTCAAGAGTCCCGGGCGCAATTCCTGGTATGACAAATTTTAAATGCATTTTCCATTATTACTCTGGTCTACGCCCTTTGAGTTTGGGACGCGTGTGCTTGCCATTACGCTACCAGGACTTTTTCACGAGGGCGCGGCTTCGATTCTGGTCAGAACGCATGCACCACTTAGTCAGTTTTCTGATCTAATGTGCATATTGTTACAATTACCACGTGCTAACAACGGTGAAGGAAAACATCGTGATGCAACCTGCACATCGAGATAAGCGATGTGTCAAACCTGCCAAGCCACGTTGGACAAGCGCGGCGGCTTTACCGTCCCCCCCCCCCCCTCCCCTATAACAGAAGGTCCGAGCCCAGCAGTGGGACATTTATGGCCTGATATTACTATTACACTGGTCTGAGTATCTGGGATCAGCCTCAAAGCTGTCTACTATACCTGCCTTACCGATATAATAAATTGCTTAGTTTAAGAATATACTATGTCTTTGTCTATAGAGGAGCTTGTAGTCAAAGTCAAAGTAATTTATTTCAAACATAGACATTTGCAGATGTTATGCTAAGTCTCGAGTTACATGTTTCGCCTTGACAGGCATACAAACTTTTTGTAGTTTCGGTTACAAGCCGTTTGTTGTCCTTATGACGACATAGATTTTATGATTATATTATTGATTATATAACTGATTATGATTGAGTGATTATGTAACGCGGCTTCGCTTCTATAAAATTCAAATCTATATTCTGTATACAAATATACTGTATTTATAAGTAAAAATACTTAAACTCTTGAACTTTAAACGCTAATACCAAAATTTTAATAATATCAAAAGCTTTGTGGAAAGAAGAAACGGAGATTAAACACAAAATTATATTTTCACATTATTATAAATGTAAACATCGTTTTTCTTTAGATCATTTTCATCCATTATAAAGAGTATATTTACAATGAATTAGACTATTTAATTATTTATGTCTTAGACAACTTAAACCACATTTAAAGCTGGATATTACCATAGAAAATGTTTTATATTAAGCATCTAAAGACATATTTTAATTAAAATTATATTCAAAAGATTATTTTGTAAGCAAAAAGGTATATATTGGTTCTTAGACATATTACTTGTTGTTTTTTTATTGCCTGAAGCAGGTGAACAGACACGGCTCACCTGATGGAAAGTAGTTACCGTCGCCTATGGACGTTTGCAACACTAAGGGTGTCGCCAACGCGTTGCCGACCTCTAAGAAATTTTATAACGCCCTTCTTAAAGAACCCCATGTCGTAGCGCAAAGGGAGAACCGCGGCGAGAAGTCCCCTCCAGATCAATGCTGTACGCGGAATAAATGTTCTCGAGAAACGTTGCGTAGTTGAGCGTGGGAGCTCATGGAAATGGGGGTATTTTGCAGTTATGATAATAATATGCCAACAAACAAATTCGCTTAGTCTTACACACATCAAACGTCACTTGCTCTCAAGACGCGATCGATCCTCTCACATCAACGCGCGAGCACCATACATACTTAAATTTGTACTAGCAGTACGATAATAGTCGTGTAATCTTATACTAATATATAAAGCTGAAGAGTTTGTTTGTTTGGTTGAACGCGCTAATCTCAGGAACTACTGGACCGATTTGAAAAAATCTTCCAGTGTTAGATAGCCCATTTATCGAGGAAGGCTATAGGTTATATATCATCACGCTAAGATCAATAGGAGCAGACCACCAATAAAGAATGTTTCAAAATCGGGGGGTTTTGAAAACGTCGCGGGTACAGCTAGTAAACATATATATCTACATAAACCGTTCATCATTCATCTTCAATCCTCAATATACAGTCCACCGAAGCACAACCGGAGTCTCATCAGGCTCAGGCCTTTACACTTTCAGAGTAATACAACCAACGGGGGTAATAAATTTTTGCAATTTCGAAAGCAGTTATTCGTAAGCAGTAATAATAATTTTCCCGAAATAATCCTTCATTCCACATTTTTCACTCGAACTACAAAGCATGGCCTAAATAGCTGAATTTCCTTAACGCGACACCTTAAAAGCCTGCTGATAAATTCTCGTTAACATTCCTTTATTAAACCTTAAAGATTAAGGAATGTGCCACAGCACGAGAGGATTCTAGTGGAAGAAGTCTGTTTTTCGGTTTATGTAGTATTTTGGTTATAGAAGTTAGAGTTACATTCGATTATAATGTTCTTATAGTTGTCTGAGCCAAATGTCTAATATGAATTATTTTTAGTGGAAACTTAGATAATATAGACAGGTATAAATAATATATTTTTACTTTGTAAGAATGACAATTATTCTATGTTTTCCAAATAAATTAAAGAAAATAAACAAATTGGTATGTAGCCTAATTTTGTGTAATGGTGTAGTGAAGAATGCGCCACGCTTACTAATAATATGGGTATTTTTTTGCTACAAAACTCATTTACAAGAAGGTATTTAAATATTTAATAACCAATTTGATAAAAAATATGTTAAATAATAAAAGCGATAAAAGAGTTACTTGTGGCGCCCTCTAGTTTACATATAAATATACACGATATACTATTTCTTCAGAGTTGTCTTGCCTGTTTAACTACTGCCCAAGCCGTACGTATCCTTCTTTCATAATTAGACAAATTCTTTACAAACGAATAAATAATGTAATAGATTCATCCGCTCCATATATTATTTATTTTTAATCCAAATATATAGATCCCTTAGGTAACACTTTATTTTTTATATAAATTGACTTTAAATTGAATAGATTAGACATATTTTACAACAAAAACAATGTTCATATAAAAGATTACTCTTTAAGCTATCTTACTACGATCTTAATTCTAAAATGTCATGATAAAAAATATATAATTCTTATAACAACAGCTAATACGCTATTTAACTTATAAATTAAATTAATCGTAACTAAAATTTAGAAGGTTTCGCGTTTTGTAAGATAGCAAAAAGTTTTTCGGTGGATTTGACCGTCGACTACTGTATTAATATTTACAATAGCTGTAATTAATTACCGAGTATTGATACACCAGACATATATACTTATTTCTGTAGAGTTTAAGAGGGAAGGAAATTATAAGAATAATTCAGTAAACGAAAATGAAACGTGTAAAATGTGGAAAGTAAATATTATCATTATTCTCCGTACAAAGCAATCATTCGGTGCTGATTTTGTACTTTTTCCATTTGTAACTTTAACATCTGTTTTGCTATATACTGTGGCATTTCTAGAGCATCAGATGTTTTAAGGAGAAATTACGGCGCAGTAACAATAATTTTTAATTCTAAACGATAGTAACATTTTGATTACCTATTTAATTTAAGATAAATTTAAAAATACTTGAAGCAGGTACATAATTGAGAACTGTCTCATAGTAGAAACATTACGACTTTTTCTCGAATATTCGAGAAATCCGTGCTTATCCGTGCAGGAACGGAGAAAGAATACAATTTCCTGCGGCCGGGCGGCCTGTCGTAAGAAGCGACTTAACAACCCACAGCCAGGTGATAGGGCATTTGCCCGACTGGATGGCTGCCACCTCTGGTCTAAAGTATGTCGCCATAACAACCTTGAGTTGTGTTTCGGCATTAGTGACCAGGTTCCAGTTACCTTTAAGAGAGTAGCAGCGCATTTGTAGCAACTTTTCTGTTGCAAGTTTCCATAGGCGACGGTAACCGCTTTCCATCAAGTGGGCCGTCTGCCTGTCTGCTGATCTTCTGCAATAAAATAAACTAAAAACAACAGAGCCATCTTTTAGAAAATCGCTTATCGAAATTGACATGTATTTAAATATACTGATAGTTGAAAAACATTGCATAAGGTTCAATTTTATTTTGATAAGCACGTGTTATGTTCGTCATACGAATGTGCGTAAGCGGCCGCTATAGACCGCCCTTAGGTCATTATTTTATTCAAACCAACATCTTAGTATCCTAGAAGTAGTCAGTATCCTATAAATCCTAGCTTGAATAAAATAATCGTCAAACGAACTTACCTGTAGTGAAGTGATATAGAACACGTAGATACTCGGTACTACGTCATTAATATATTATTGTATGTGTTTCAAGACCACGGGCCTAAAATTGCCCGGGCTTTTGGCTTGCGTGGGCCAGGGGAAGGCCACCACGTAGAGGCCCCTTGACAAATATAATGTAACTGTGGCGTGACACTGACCGGCGATTATCGCTGTCTACAACATATAGTGATGCACCCAAGGACAACTATTAGGGTGAACTGCTAATGGCACTAGGGGTTTGGAAATATGGGGACTATGGCGTCTGCCCGTCGCAATATTCGGGGAACATGGAAAAATGGGCAGACGGTGACTCGCCACTTCCTGCATTAGCCCCAAAAAATGCCATAGAAGACAGGCGCAACATGAGTATGAGTGGCTAACGGGTGTAGAGAAGTGGGCTGCAGGTTCGCCGAAGCTACTTCTGACGTCATGCCATTTATAACTTCCACCCCTGGAGCTTAAGTCTTAGCTCTAGCGATCTCCACTCCTTGCCGGATGGTTAAGACAAGCACGAAGGTGGGGGCTTTGCCTTGGCCTTGGTCGCTACTTACCTAAGGCTTCGCCACAAAGCCCCCCTGCGGGTTCATTAATATATTATTATTAAGGATGATGAAACACGAGTTATAATTGATTTTTCATAAATATAAAAACATCTTTCGTCGTTATTTTTCACCTCATCATTCAAGAGCATGAAAGAGTCTATAAAATTTTAAATAGAAGAAAGAAGGAACAAAGATTTCTTTATTCCTCACAACACCAGCATGTAACAGATATACTCTACATTAGTATAATTTTAGTATTAAAATTAGAATGAATTAATATAAGTTATTCTTAAGGTACACCACAACATAAAAATCACTAAATTAATGTCACACACAGTAACAAAAATAAACAATAAGCGTGTATGGACTCTAAAATTTTTCATAGAAATTAAGTACTAAAAAAAAGGGTACGAAACTCGAGTCCGTAGAGATGTTAATAATAAAAAAAATAGATTTCTTTAAACCTTCACTAATAAAGTCTATAAAACGCAAAAGGAGTATACAATGGAAAATGCATTTACATATAAAAAAAACAAACAAAAGGAGTTTGAAAAGGAAAAGGCACGACAAAAAACGATCGAGAGTAAGCTCTCTGAGAGTTTTTGAGTATTCTTGGCTATTTTGTATAGTATCGGATTTGAATATAGAGGCCCAGTTATAACACAATTACAAATATATTAATGTTACAACCTAGGCGCTGACAAATTCCACGTACAGATCTGTAGCACATTTTATTAGCAATTCTAATCCTTTTATGATCGTCTTCTTTTGTTCACTTATTTATTGGCATACGTTTCTAATGGAGAACAGCCTATTGCCCTATTGTACTCGCTCATTAGCATCATTAGCCAGGTGTCCCAAGTTAATTATAGGAAACTGTGGCGACGTTGCCGGGCGAGCATATAACATTGCGAACATTGCATTTGTGGAGCATATAACGACGGCCTGATGGAGAGAGGAGGCAGTCAAACTACGACTACGATACGGGAATCTAATAGTGACGGACTTTGCGTGTTTTATTGAATTACGACCTTCTGCATTACACTTGGATTTGTTGTGTTCGGTTATATTTGTACCTGTGTTATACGTGTTTGTATAGTTCTAATAAACTCTATAATAATTCCAACGGCATTTTAATTCGAGTATCGCAACTCGTAACAATTTCTAATAATTATTAAAATAATACAATTACGTTATAAACTATTGTATTTTTGCTGAACAAACTAACTGTCTTATTCATAATGAGTTGGAGTAAAGTTTAAGGCTTCATAAAATGTGTGATACTTTTTATCCCGGGAATCTCGCGGGAATTTTCCCGGCAGCGATTTGAAGTTGTTCTGGTGAGGAAATATTAGCTTATTCCGAAACAGTTTTCACTAAAACAATAGCTGCGGTACTTTGTGTCCCGGGAATCCCGCGGGAATTTCAAGTCAAGTGTGGATGAAATCGCGGGTATATCCCAATTGAATACTAAAACATGTGCGTATTAGTAGGCAAATAATAATCTTCCAAGGAAAACCAATGTATATACTGAATGTGTTTTATTTCTAAATTATATTAAGATTGCGTAACAAAAATGCCCTTTGCCTTTTTGCCAGATAAAAAAATAGAACTTGTCCACAACAAAGGCTGAGGTGAAAATTCTTTTGTGCCTTTCCAAGGCAATGTCCGTGTATATAATTAAAATGTAAACTCGGGTTGGCACCGCGCTGGGACGCTGTGATATTTTAATTCTGACCCCCAAATTGCTGGGCCGCTTCCACCTAATTGCCCAGTGTAATTTCGCTGCTTTATAATGGTTAATTCAATTTATCCGACTATATACAACTCTGTGCGTGAGATTGTATTTGAATTTATAATATGTATTTACATATTTGAATTTAGTATGTGTGCGGTTTTTGTTTGCGTGTATTTTGGTGAACTATGAAGTGTTATTATATAGGTATATATATAACTCTATGCGTGAAGTTGTGTTTGAATTTAGAATATGTGTTTACATATTTGAATTTAGTATGTGTGCATTTTTTGTTTGGGTTTATTTTGGTGAGCTATAAAGTGTTATCATATGTATACAACTCTATGTGTGAGATTGTATTTGAATTTAGAATATGTGTTTACATATTTGAATTTAGTCTATGTGACTTTTTTGTTTGCATTTATTTTGGTGAGCTATGAAGTGTTATTATATAGGTATATATATAACTCTATGCGTGAAGTTGTGTTTGAATTTAGAATATATGTTTACATGTTTGAATTTAGTATGTGTGCGTTTTTTGTTTGGGTTTATTTTGGTGAGCTATAAAGCGTTATCATATGTATACAACTTTATGCGTGAGATTGTATTTGAATTTAGAATATGTGTTTACATATTTGAATTTAGTGTATGTGGGTTTTGTGTTTGCGTTTATTTTGGTGAGCTATGAAGTGTTATTATATATATACACACATATATACATATATATATATATATATATATATATATATATATATATAACTCTATGCGTGAAGTTATGTTTGAATTTATAATATGTGTTTAGATATTTGAATTTAGTATGTATGTTCTTGTTTATTTTGGTGAGCTATAAAGACCGTGTTCCATTAGAAGCTAACAATGATAACGTTCACGACCGTGATTTTTTCCCGTTCCAATTGCTTGCAAGCATTACTGTCATAAACTCAAGTGGAATGGATTATGAAGTTTTTATGTTATTAATACACAAATTTCATTGGTAAATATATATTAGTTTTGAAAATCGCGCTCTTGTCAATGTCTCGATAGAGAGGATTAATGTTCTCTGGTCAATAGCCATTTCCAGCCACTGTGGTTTACTGCGAGCGCCGCGCGAGCGAAATTCATGACGTCATTAGTGACGTTTTCGCGGCGACCATAAAGACCGTGATCGCTATGTGGAACGGCTGAAGGAGTATTTAGAGCGTTGTGAGCTACAAAAGGGACGCGCCCAAAGTTCTTAAAATTGAATTTAGACTGTCTGTTTCTATATCTGAATTTTGAATATTTGAAGTTAAACTCCGTTAATACTCTTACGTAGTTTAGTGTAGGAAACTGACAGATTAACGGGTACAAATGTAAAAGTTTTTTTTTCTATTATACTTATTCATTGAATAATGTAACTGCTAAGTAAATCATTAATTTTTTTTTTCCATGGCTATGAAGAAAACGCATTTATATATTTGTATGAATAAGTTTCTATTAATATTTTATATTTCTATAATATTAATATTTATAAATTGGTAATCACAGCCTTTAAACACTACAATTTGATTAACTATTATTTTATAAACACGATATTAATAAACTAATAAGTTAGCACCTTTTTTGACTAAAAATCTACAAACTAATTATCCATACAATGCGACGCAGTAAGCATTTTGTAGCTTCGTAGCAAACATGATACTTGTAGCGTGAGTGTCGGGAGCTACGACATTCATGCTACGCTGGCGTAGTAAGCGCACAAGCTCTTTTATTTGGAGTAATAAAATACGACATTATTTACTGGGTATTTTTTTATTGATTGCAGGAGTTCAGCAGACAGGCAGACGGTCCACTTGATGGAAAGCGGTTACCATCGCCTATGGACATTTGCAACACCAAAGGTGTTACAAATGCGCTGCTGCTCTCTTAAGGGAGACTGGAACCTGGTCACTAATGCCGGAACACAACTCAAGGTTGTTATGGCGACATTCTTTAGACCAGGGGTGGTAGCCATCTAGTCGGGCAAATGCCCTACCACCTGACTGTGGCTTGTTTTGTCGCCTCTTACGACAGACCGCCCCAACGCAGGAAATTGTATTCTTTCTCCGTTCCTGCACGGATTTTTATCTCTATTACAGTTTATTTTCACTTATTATACCTATTGGTAGTATGACATCCGCTGACGTAGATTACTCGATCATCGCGGCATACTACCAAATCTAGGTTAATGCAGCCTCCACAGCACGATACTCAGGAGGATGACGCACGAGCCTGGACTCCAAGACTCACTCTAGATTCTTACATCGAACAGAGCAGTTGCAAAATTTAGATATAACATTTCAATTGTATAATGAAGTATGGAAGCGAGAGTTGGGTATGGAAGAGAGAGCATGAAAGTAGAGTAAACGCGGTCGAGATGCGAGAACTGCGCAAAATCTGCGGAGTGACGCTCGCGGACCGCGTTCGTAATACCGAAGTAAGAAAGAGAGTTGGTCTGAAAGAGCGTGTCGGGGTGAAGGTAAGGAAAGGAATGCTCCGGTGGTTCGGGCATGTGGAAAGAATGCATGATGAAAGAATGACTAAACAGATATACAATGCAAAAGTGGATGGATGCAGAAGTCGTGGAAGGCCACGACATACCTTCCATGATCAAATTGATCGTGTACTAGCAGAAGGTGATGTCAGGAGCCTTAAGAACAGACGAGCGTGCATGACAAGAGTTATGAATGTCAAAGAAGCAAGTGAGGTGTGTAAGAATAAACCTGAATGGCGCTCTGTTGTTAGTGCCTACCCCGCAAGGAAACTGGCGTGATGCTATGTATGTATGTAATTGTATAATCTAACATTACATTTAATTATAAGCAAATTGGTTTTTTTAAGTCCTGCGTAGGTAATCGTAATTCACTAAACCGCATTTCAAAATTTAATATTAAACAAACAAGTAATAAAGGCATTTGTTAATAAATCATATTGTCTCGACGACCCATCAATATTTACTGACGTCCAAAAAGTCATTAAGCCAGTCCACTCGGTGGATGATTGATCGGTTGATAATTCTTTATCAAAGTATTTAATCAGTTTTATCTTGGGAATATATTTTTAATTATTCATACTGAGTTAGACAAAGTTTGAAGTATTGTTTAAGAACCGTAAAGAAGCCTTCAAATTTACTTAATATGAATAATACCGTTAATTTGTTACGCAGAAAACAATAGCGACACCTTGTTTTTTGTTACGACATACGTTTTTATTATTGTTACAACTTAGGTTCCGACAAAAACAAATTCCACCTGCATACCTGTAAAAACACATTTTATTACCTGTCGGCATTTGAACTAATTGTAATTATTTTATGGTTGTCTTCTTTTGTTTACTTATTTATTAGCATACGTTTCTAGACAACAGTCTATTGTCCTATTGTACTCATTTATGGCGGCTGAATCATTAGCCAGGTGTTGCAGATGAGCTTCGACTACGATACGGGCGTGACGTGTGTACATTCGGAAATCTAATAGTGACGGACATTGCGCGTTTTATTGAATTACGACCTTCTGCATTACGTTTAGATTTGTTGTAGTCGGTTATATTTGTACCTGTGTTATACGTGTTTGTATAGTTCTAATAAACTCGTAGTTTTATTATCTAATAAACTCTATAATAATTCCAATAGCATTTTAATTCGAGTCTCGCAACTCGTAACATTATATACTAAATTGTTAAGAAATACATTCACATAAAAAACATTTGTAATCGATAAAAAGTAATCATATAATACAAATAATTACATATAGTTAATTTAGACATAGTTGTTTAAGAAGAGGTAGTGCTTCCCGAATAGGTTCTTAAACGTCAGTAATATTCTGGCTTCTTGGACTTTTAGAGGCAGCACATTCCAAAGTGTGACAGCCTGCCTTATAAAAGAGTTCCCAATAATATATATTGGTATAGACATAAGGCACACATTGCTCATGCACTTCCTCACAAAACCAGCATGTAACAGATACACTCTTCATTAGTATAAGTTTAGTATTAATATTAGAATAAATTAATATAATTCCGCTGCATCCGAAAGTTGTCAAAGTCAGCTGTAATTTTCAGGTTGAATCCTAGTTCGGGACTTTGATAGCTGACGGACTGCACATTTTTTTTCTATTGTTATCTTTTGTGGCTATGATTAAATGTATTTTATTTTTTATTTCATTTATAATAAGTTATTTGTAAGGCCTAAATGGCGCTCTGTTGTTCGTGCCTACCCGGAAGGGAACTGGCGTGAAGTTATGTATGTATGTATGTATTTATTTGTAAGGAATACCACAACACAAATATCATTGAATAAATGTCACACACAAAAACAAAATAACCAAGACGCTTTTTCGTATAAATTCTAAAAATTCTTCGAAATTAAGTTGTAAACAAGGATACGGAACTGGAGTCCGTAGACTTCTTCATAAAAAATAATAAAAAAAAACAAAAAAAAAGATTCCGACGAAGTGAGAACCTCCTCCTTTTTTTGAAGTCGGTTAAGAAAAGTAGATGTCATTAGTTTACAATATGCATCAGTGCGCAGATGAGAGGCGAAATAATGCAAATCGGTATTGAAGACTACTTGGAGCAAATAATGTTGTAAAGGAGAGTGAGAATGTGAGTATTCCGGCGATAGATATATAGTCGGACATTCTAGATGAAATGGCTATGGACTCCTAAAACAGGTAAAATAACTTCAGAAACTTGTGTAATTAATTTTAAATTGCATGACTCGTTAAATTTAACACCGATGTAAGATCTCACAATATAAAATCGCAATTTTATCCCAAAATTCGTGCCTCCAAAGAAATAAACTTTTAATAATGATCGCGCAAAACTCCCTCGAACTTTCCAATTGTTGTTCATTTCCACGAATTTCTTAATCGTTATAAAAGGATTGGAGTTGAATTGAATTACGAGAAAACGAGAAAATTTTATTCTTCCACTGAAATTTTGGAGTTATTTTATACCGAATTAATTCAGTCCACGTGACAATGAATATAGCTGAGTATTACAATTACAACGGCATTTACTTGCGATTTTATTCAATATTTTATTTTTTAGTTAGTTGTTAATTATCCTTGTTTTTTTTATACATAAACCACAACATACACAGTAACCATAATTATAATTAAGCATAATGGATAAACTAACTCGAGTTTTTATATATTTGTTTGCAAGCATATTGTTAAGAGTCGCGAGACACGAATTAAAATGCCGTTTGAATTACTATAGAGTTTATTAGAACTATACAAACACGTATAATACAGGTACAAACATAACCGAACACAACAAGTCCAAACGTAATGTAGAAGGTTGTAATTCCATAAAAACGCGCAAAGTGCGTCACTAAAACGTCTTGCTTCGTTCGTGGTTATGGCTCGATTGGTTCGTCCCTCCATCGGGCCATGGTTTTATACTGCATAAATGCAATATGTCCGTCCGGGCGCGTGGACTGAATTTCCTAGAATCAGTTTGTACTTTTAATCCGAACACCTGGCTAATGACCACAATACAAGAATAGGCCGTAAAAGATTACAATACAACAACGGGCTATTTTCTAATCACAAATTTTAAACATAAGAAGTCCAAATGCCGAAAGGTAATAAAATGTGTTTTTGCAGGTATGCAGTGTGAATTTGTTTTTGTCAGGACCAGAGTCGTAGCAATATCATCCGCACGATGCTATGTGATTAACGTCGCCCATGGACATCTGCAAAACACTAAGTGTACGATCTGAGTGGCAAAGCGTGTGGCGGGGCGACCGAAGGGCCGTCTGCCGGTAATAGAGCATCCAACTGAATGGCCTGAGTGCACCCTCGGCGTTGATCGGTCACAAACTGGTTTAAACCTGTACGCGACCCCTGCTCGACGCACATCTCAGCTGGCACTAGCGACACTCATTAGCGTTTAGATACATTGAAATTAGTAGTCGCTCAACACAAACATGCCCGCTGGAGCTGCCGCGCCAACCGGCCGCCACTAGGGACACCCGTTAGCGTTTCCATGTGTTTGACACAAACGCTGCACGCTCCGCCCGCTGCACGCTCGAAGAGAGCGGGCACTCAGGCCATACGCTTAGGTAGCCGATGCATTGCCTACCACGTTGAGAATTGAGATATTTGTTTATGCTCCTTTTGAAAAGCCCCATATTGTAGAGCTCTAGGAAAACTGCGGCAGATATTGAATATTTGAGATTAGAAACTTTGGCGTGTACTTGAAACATTGTTTTTTTATACTGTTTCTTTATATGCAATAATTGGTATTTGTGTTGAAACTTATAACTGTGTGATAAAACTGCCCAGGCTTTGTATACATCTACGTATATCTTGTTTTTTCTTACAAGTATCTTTAGATGATTAACGTAATACATTTTCTTCTGTAATATCTAACTTAACATATGGCTTAAATTATCTAAAACATTTAAACGTAATTAAATAGTATTGTTACCTCAGCCAGAAGGCCCAGCTCGCCGTACACAACGCGGTGCTGGTACCTACGCTCACGTATGGATGCGAGAGTTGGGTATGGAAGAGAGAGCATGAAAGTAGAGTAAACGCGGTCGAGATGCGAGCACTGCGCAAAATCTGCGGAGTGACGCTCGCGGACAGCGTTCGTAATACCGAAGTAAGAAAGAGAGTTGGTCTGAAAGAGAGTGTCGGGGTGAAGGTAAGGAAAGGAATGCTCCGGTGGTTCGGGCATGTGGAAAGAATGCATGATGAAAGAATGACTAAACAGATATACAATGCAAAAGTGGATGGATGCAGAAGTCGTGGAAGGCCACGACACACCTTCCATGATCAAATTGATCGTGTACTAGCAGAAGGTGATGTCAGGAGCCTTAAGAACAGACGAGTGTGCATGACAAGAGTTATGAATGTCAAAGAGGCAAGTGAGGTGTGTAAGAATAAGCCTAAATGGCACTCTGTTGTTCGTGCCTACCCCGCAAGGGAGCTGGCGTGAAGTTATGTATGTATGTATGTATGTATGTATGTTACGAGTTGCAGGACTGGAATTAAAATGCCATTAGAATTACTATAGAATTTATTAGAACTATACAAACACGTATAATACAAGTACAAATATAACTGAACACAACCAGTACAAACGTAATGCACGATTCAATAACACGCGCACAGTCCGTCACTAAATAGATTACCAAATGTACACAAGTTTTGCCTTGTAGCTGGTTATCGCTCGACTGACGATCTCTCCATTTAGAGCATTGCTTTATACTGCACAAATACAATATGCCTCTCGCCCGTGTGGATTTTTTTAGAATCACACCTGGCTAATGACTACCATACAAGATTACAATACACAAAGGGCCTTTTTTCTAATTACAAATTTCAAACACAAAGTAAACAAAAGAAGTCAATATTCCAAAACGGTAATAAAATGTGTTTCTACAGAAGCAGGCGTGAATTTGCCTTTTGCCGGTATTCAGGTGGTAACAGTATAATTCATTGCAATAATCGCAAGGAAAATCTTAATTATTCTAAGGAAAACATTCTAAATATACATGCTCTTTGCGCACATTTAAAACTCGAATCTTATTTGAAAATCACTATAACTTGCCGTAATCAGAGAGAATTAAGGATATATGACTAAAAGAAATCGCCAAGAAACAATCGACATACACACTTCAATTTCACTTAAAATTAAATATAGAACATTAATTCTTACTTTTACCTGACTCAAATTACAAATTTAAATTTAAAGAACAACACATTAAGTTGTTACTATAGCTTTAGTGGACCCCATTATCCACCCTAAATGAAGCAGCATGTTATTTGACCATTCTAAATCTAGTCTTTAAGATATTTTTTTATTGCAGGAGCTCAGCAGACAGACAGACGGCCCACTTGATGGAAAGCGGTTACCATCGCCTGTAGACATTTGCAACACCAAAGGTGCTACAAATGCGCTGCTGCTCTCTTAAGAGAGACTGGAACCTGATCACAAATGCCGGAACACAGTTCATGGTTGTTATGACGACATACTTTAGACCAGGGGTGGTAGCCATGCCCTACCACCTGGCTGGCCCGGCCGCAGGTAAATTGTATTCTTTCTCCGTTCCTGCACGGATAAATTAAGAGTTGTGTAAATGTACAAAAGATGGTCTAATGTGATAATCCAGTCATTTACCTTGGACTTCTATGATGTACAAGACTTTAATATGTACAAAATACGGTTATTCAACCCGTCTAATCCGATTAGCGTAGAGCAATAGAAGCTCTAAGAGATGAAGGCGCCATTTTTAGTACAAAACCTGCACATTATGAGGCAGATAAATCTATCTATAATATTATAAAATTTGACGGCCTTTGTGGTTGAGCGGGCTAAGCCTTTGCCGGCGTACCTCACTACAACGCAGAGGTTCCGGGTTCGATTCCTGGTATAGTAAATTTCGGAAACGTATTTTCTCCGTTATTTACTATGGTCTGGGTGTATGGGATCGGCCCCAGAGTAGTCCGTTGTATATTACCCATGACACAAGCGCAACTTGCTCAATTTGGGAATATACAATATGTGTGTTTGTCTGCCGATTATTAAAATTAAATTATAAAATTTTAAACAATGTCTCTACATTGAAGCTATTAAAAAAAACCAACTGGAATAGAGTATATAACCTATGGAGATCATGATGTTTTTTTTTGTTAGATTTCTTGTCGTTTTGTCTGTTTGTTCGGAATTCACGTAAAAACTACTGGGCCGATTTCGATGCGGTTTTCACTGATCGACGGCTAATTCTTAGAATTAGAATTCTCGGGAATTTTTGTGGGAATTATTTTATATTTTATTTTTTACTGATCAATAACAAATTTAATGTAATACAACAACAACATCAATACTCTTTATTGTAAATCAACATAAAAACAGTAACACATTTTCATATCTTAAATTTAGAAAGTAGTACTACAATGGGAGGCCTTATTGCTAAAAACAAACTTTTCTAGGCATACCTTTGGATGTAATAAAACTACGTTTCAACGGTTTTAAGCGCATTAACAATACTCGTTGACAACGTTACGTCGTTGAAAAGAGGCCGAAACATCGAAATAATAAAAATCAAATAAATTACCGCGCTTAAAACTGTTAAAACCTAGTTTTATTATGTATACAATTCGCGAAAACTTAAGAAAAAAAATATAACCTTTGGATGATCAAGAATCTTATTCATAATTTTTACGTGTAATAAAATGTATGATATTTTTTATCCCCGGAATTCCGCGGGAATTTTCCCGGGAGCGGTTTGAAGTTGTTTGAATATATAAAAATTAGCTTATTCTGACACAGTTTCCACTATAACGATAGCTTACATTCGTTTCTAAAATGCTGCGATACTTTGTATGCCGAAAATCCTGCGGCAATTTCAAGGCAAGCGTAGACGAAGTCGCGGGCATAGCCTGGTAGTTAATAAAAAAAACGGACAGTAAAAAAGGGCGTAAATAAAAAGATTTATATATATTTTTTATCACTAGAATAAACAGCAGACAACTAACTGAGCGCCCATTTGTTGGATAGTGCTTATCATCTATACATGTTAGCAACACCAATATAAATTCATTATACAACTATGTATGTACGAGTAGTATGAAAGTCGGGCCACTCATTAAACCTCGGCGGACAATATGCGGCTCGCGGGCTTCGGTTGAAGGTTGAGTATAACTGATTTAAACATAGTTATTTCCAAGAAAAATAAACCTACAAAGGCAGATGGACGGATGGATGCAAGGGTTCCGTTTTTATGGAACCTACAAAACAATAATAACAAGTGAGGTGTGTAAGAATAAGCCTAAATGGCACTCTGTTGTTCGTGCCTACCCCGCAAGGGAACTGGCGTGAAGTTATGTATGTATGTATGTATGTACAAAACAATATACGAAATTAAGTATAGTCTGGTGTATTGTTTCTCAAGGATTTTTATTTCGCGACCTACAAAATAAGCAAAGAGTTAAGTAAAATGTCTTGTTTTTTTATATTTTTTTATTGCAGGAGTTCAGCAGACAGGCAGACGGCCCACTTGATGGAAAGCGGTTACCATCGCCTATGGACATTTGCAACACCAAAGGTGCTACAAATGTGCCGCCACTCTCGTAAAGGAGACTGGAACCTGGTCACTAATGCCAGAACAAAGCACAAGGTTGTTATGGCGGCATACTCTAGACCAGGGGTGGTCGCCACCCAGTCGAGCAAATACTCTACCACCTGGCTGTGGGTTGTTTAGTCGCCTATTACGACAGGCCTCCAGGCTGGAGAAAATTGTATTCTTTCTCCGTTCTTGCACAAGGGGTGCAGGAACGGAGATTTATAATAAAACTAGCGGTCCCGACAGACGTTGTTCTGCCCTGAAGAAATAAAAATCTAGGACCCGATTCTTGTCCTACTGGTTCCAATTGTGAATCTAAACCATCTGGGGAACTACTCATTTACACAAATAAACATCAAAATACGAGTCCAGGAGATTTAGAGGATCCTAGAATCCGATCTCAGCGCTATCTGAGGAGCGCTAGATGAGTCTAAATCACCCCACTCAAAGATACATAAAAAATTTCACCAAAATCGATAGAGTCGTTCTCAAGTTATGCCCGTATATTTTATGATTTATTTAAATATATATATATATTTTAAATTAACTAGTGGTCACCTAGTGGTCGAAATTTGACCACAATTTATTTTTATTATAAGTTCGAACTTTATTACGGGTCTGTTGTCAAAGACTATAATTTTATAATCACAGATTTCGCCGAGGCTACACTGTTAATTTGACTTTAACAATAAACAAAAGAATGCGTGTGTTTATGAAATACATGGTAGTGTGTGTAATGTTTTTTTTCATTGATTTTATGTATTCGTTATGCATAATTTTTAAAAAATATTAGCATTCTGCACTCCTTCTCTATATCAACTACTAGCGGCCCCGGCAGACGTTGTCCTGCTCTGAAAAAATAAAAATCTAGGACCGATCCCAGCGCCACCTACCGGTTCCAATTGTGGATTTAAACCATCCGAGGAGCCACTCAAACACACAAAAAAAATCACCAAAATCGGTCCAAGTGATTAGAAGGATTTTAGAACCCGATTTTACAGCCATCTACCGGTTTTAACGGGATAGAAAGTATTCTATGTCCGTCTCCTGATTCTAAGCTACGTCCCCACAAATTTTCAGCCACATCGGTAAAGCCGTTCTTGAGTTATAAATAGTGTAACTAACACGACTTTCTTTTATATATAGATGAGTGTGCGAAATTTCATACTCCTCGGTCCGCGCTATTTACGTAAAAAGGGGTACAAAGTTTTTGCTTCACGTATTAATATAATGATAGTTTATTCATACGTTTAATTTGCACATAGGTCTTAACAGAGTGCGATCCGCTTTACTAACAAACGCGACCCCCACAAGGTTCGTGACCCCCAGGTTGAGATGGTCTAATTGGCTACATATTTACAACGTATCAAATTACAAGTTTCAAAGCCTCCAAATATATTGAAAATAGACCAGGCGTTCCGATAAACATGATTCCTCTAATGTCGGTGTCTGATTGAATCCGTTTGAACAAGCGTCGCTGGCGAAAAACTCGGCCTAAGGCGGTAACCGGATTAATTGGGTGCGGACCCTTGCCTTGTACTGCGACATAACCGGGTGGACTGGTTAAACCTTTTCTTACATGATTGCCCAAAAAAGGCAACGCTATTTTGACGCTTAATTTTTGGAGTTCCGTAGCCATTTCAGAAAATACTACGGAACTCTTATTTAACTCTTAATCTTTTTTCTTCCAATAGTTTAGATATAGAAAGATCAGTAATGGATAACAAATAATCAGTGATAGAGCTATGTGTTTCAAACTTTCGAGTGAATGACCTTAAACGTTATATTAATATGGACATGGATCCTGATCTTCGGGATTTTAAAATAATTGAAGAAATTAACAACCCAAATAAGTTAGTGATCGTTAATTTAAAATTGATAGTTATTGGTGTGAGTCTAAAATAATTATTGACATGGAAACAATAAGATTTTTTCCACAAACACACACATTCTACATTTACAAACTCGCCAAGTTATACGACATATACTTGTATTACGACAAGTATACAACGACCCACAGAGGGGTCAATAGAAGACATTTGAATTATAGTAAATAACGGAAAGGTGGTTTGCAAAATTTACCATACCAGGAAATTAACCTGGAATAATTGTGCTGCACTTATCTAGGACCACTCAACCAGAATATAAGATTTTATATTATTATGAATTAATATTATTATGAATATTTAGTTCAACACCATTTTTGCCAGTGCACTTATAATAAATACCCAACAGGTAATTCACCCATTAATATAACACTTGTTGTGTTGTACTTTTAAGAATAATTCTGGTATATTATAAATTCAAAAAAGTAGTAAATGAAAAATTATTGTTGAACGAAATATTTGTGAAGTGAAACTTCTTTAGAATTATAAACACTTACAACTAAACAATATTGTTTTAAATCCCCGAAAATTTAGAATCCCAGGCATGTCCATACTATGCCTAATACTTTATATCATCTTAAATTAAACATACTTATCAAATCATAGATAAACAATTTCATGAACATTTTAAAATAACAAAGTCACTGACTCAGTTTACGGAAGATCATAGCGCCTGGCGAATGGTGGAACAACTGTGCCTGCCTGGCGTCACGCACCGCGTAAATACTATATATTACTTGAAACTACCGTCAATTAAATGTGTGCAATCTAAAATGTCCAGCAACTTGTTAATACCTGTTAGAAATGCCACAAAACATCCTATTTACTAACTAATCCTTCATTCACTCTAACAAATTAATAAACATCTGCCTTAAAATAGCTGTTGTTTCGTGATACTCAATATAATCGATGAAATTATAACATTATTATACAAGTAACAACTACAACTGTAGCTTCATAATATCTCCTATAAACATTTATATTAGCTGCCATAAATTTTGGTTGCCAACACAAATATGTAAGACGTACGTAAGTAAAAGTACTACTTCCAAAACTACAAATCACATTTCCTCACTCAAGTAACACGAATCCATTTGATGCGAGCATAATTCTCTTAAATTAAGTGTATTTCTAGAGCCCTCTCTCAGGAAACAATAAGCTTGTTACTATAACGTCACATCCGGAAGGGGGCGGTACGTTACACGTGCGTCTTTGTTTAATAAAAAGGTAAATACGACAAAAGGGTATTGACCCTATCGCAAACTAGTTTTTGCTTTTCACCAAAAAGAAGGTATTATTTAAAGAAGTATAAGGTTTGTTATAACGTTTCAGGGGATAACCCGACTGCTTTACGATATAACTGAGTGCCCGCTCTATTCGAGCGTGTAGCGGGGCGGAGCTTCCAGCGTTCGCGTCAAACTCATGGAAATGCTAGAGGGTATCCCTAGTTGCGGCCGGCTGGAGTCGCGGCTCCAGCGGACATGTTTGCGTTGAGCGATGCGTCGTGTTTAGGAACGCTGCACGCTCGTGATCGTAGATAAACTAATTTAAATGTATCTAAACGCTAACGAGTGTCCCTAGTGACAGCCAGTTTCCGAACGATGAACTCCGAGCGTACACTCAGGCTGCTAGGTTGGACGCTCTATTGCCCGCAGCCCGCCCCGCCGGACGCTTTGCCGCTCAGGCCGTATACTTATAGGTGTATACACACCTATATGCAGGTGAATTTTTCAAGTGGGCCTTAACGGGCTAAATCTTAAACTCTACGAAGTAGCGAAAAACACTTAAAGGATTCTGCCCAGCCATCCAGCCCGATGGACCGACGACCCGTGCAAGGCCGCCGGCAGGCGTTGGATGAGGGAATTAGAGGACAGGGATGAGCGACGCCGTCTTGGAGAGGCCTACGTCCAGCAGTGGACTGCTGACGACGATAGCAGTGACGTCATCAATGGTCAAGTGGAAGAACATCACTCGTCAATGGTCGCTATAATAGTGATCTGGGCCAATTTCAAAGCATATCGTGTACTTTCCTGTTCCTTCAAATGATTTTTTTTTCTTTCAAGTAAAAATTTGTGTGCTACCCGCAAAAAAGCAAAAAATAAAGACAACTGAAATCGTTTCACCACAATGCAGTGCAATCTTATTTTTAATAGAAAAACAACATTTTCCGTAGCATACTCGACGGTAGCGCCGCTCTGGTGTAATTAGTTGACAACGGCGACGCATTTTGCCTCTTTTAAATAATTACGAATTCCCCAAAAAAAAGGTCAATTTGAATGACATCTGGAGCGAGATTAAATTTGTTGTTCATTTTGTTTGTAATGACTACAATTTTGGTTGTTTCCGAATTTATAGGGCGACATTGAGTGGAAGTGTTTTAAACCAGGAAATTAGTACGTCAGTCTTTTATTTATTTCAAGAGTTCAGTAGACAGGCAGATGGCCCACCTGATAGAAAGCGGTTATCGTCGCTACCAATATGCTGCCGCTCTATAAAAGGAGACTGGAACCTAGCAACTAATGCCGGAACACAACCCAAAGTTGTTATCGCAACATACTCTAAACCAAGGGTGGTAGCCATCCAGACGGGAAAATATCCTACCATCTGGCTGTGGATTATTATACGCCTAATGGATGGTTCTAAACCATGAGCAATTTAAAATCTTTATTTTATACTTTCTCCCAATTATTTGGAGACGACACAATTTGTTTTTTCCTTCCATATCATACAAATAATCATGTCATACTTCACACAACACATCCATCTCTTTCTTATTAAAAACTCTCAAGCTAAAAATCGAAAAAAGTCGTGATAGCGTAATGGCTAGCGCACGCGTCCATGACTGAAAGGACGCGGGTTCAAATCTTGGCCGGAACGCATGTACCACTTAGCCAGTTTTTTTTATCTATTTTGTATATTGTTACAATTACCACGTGCTAACAACAGTGAAGGAAAACATCGTGAGGAAACTTGCACATTACGATATCCGATATGTGAAACCTACCAAGCCGCCTTGGACAACCGTGGCGGGTGTACTCTCCGTTCCCCTATAGTGGGAGGCCCAAACCCAGCTGTGGGACGTTTATGGGCTGTATCAAAATTTTAAAATGGTTTCAGTAACATTCTTTATTATTGGGCTAGCTTAATGGCGCTCGCTATCTCACATCTTATGAATAAAATTACGAATGCTTTGTCTGTCAGTCTGTCTGTAAGTTTGCCTCGAATAGACTTCGAAACTGCGGAACAGATTTTAATGGAAATAAAAGAATAAAGGTATAAAGTATCGTATGTTTCATTTAAATCCGTCCAGTAGCTTCTCGTGATGCTCTGATAGACAGACCGACTAAAATTCTAAGAGTTGCATCTTCCAAATCTGCTGATCCTTGTTGGCTGCCCTGATTTTTTACACATTTTTAAATGCATTATATAAACTCGAACCATTTACAGATTTATTATATAAAAAAATATATAGAACTGTATGTATGTGCATAACTTGAGAACGACATTACCGATTTTGATGATTATTTTTGTGTGTTTTAATGGGTGGATGGTTTAGATTCACAAATGGAACCGGTAGGAAGCACTAGAATCGGGTCCAAGATTTTATTTTTTTCAGTTTAGGACAACGTCTGTCGGAACCGCTAGATACTAGATTTACGTGTAAATTTCACTATCCTATATTGCAAGATACAGAAGATTAAACATCAAGCGAAATCCAGAGCCAACAAATTGGCTACTACCGCCAGCATTCAATAAACAGTCACATAATGTATATTAGAAAACCTGCGAGCCCACCCCCAATTTCCCTTAAAAAATTGAATCCGCCCCCAAAAATCCAATCAGCAGCTAAAATTCTAAGCTGTGCGCAGACAGTCGAAAAACGTTCCGTTGTACACACCATGTTCATGGTACCAGACAGGAAATTGAAATGGGCGTGGTTTCGAATACTGGCAGGCGGGTTTCCCAGCATCCAATAATTCCCAGGATGTTGTCTGAGACACAAATTGAATTATGCACGGTGTATTCAGGTGATGCACACACTACGTCACACGTCTGGTAAATGTTTGAACAGTTTTGATGTATTGTATTTCCGATGCGTGCCTCCAGCACGGACTAGTTTACGACGCTACTTTAGTTATAATCTCGTATCACACACGGCATTTGTTATTCTTACCTCCAATACTATCTGATCACATGAATTCAAAAATATTTTAAAGTATTTTTAACAGCTGTAGAAATTAATATAATAAGTTATTCTTAAGGTACACCAAACCAGAAAAATTACTACATATAATGTCACATACACTAACAAAAATAAACAATAAGCATGTATGGAGTCTCAAATTTTTCATAGAAATTAAGTAGTAAAAAAGGGTACGGAACTCGAGTCCGTAGAGATATTAATAATAATAAAAAAAACAGCTGTAGAAAAATAACATATTCAATTGTGTTGTTTAACTAAATATATCAAATCATTTTTATTGCGAACTAAGGTGTTTCATAGGTCTTATACAATATAATTGAGAATAGCACTTATTACTTAGTTGGCCTTAATAGCATAGTAATGTTCATGTTTTTTAATCTATATCTATAGAATATCTAATATATCTATAATATAAACAAAATCTAAACATGCCGTGTCTGTACATTGAAGCAATTAAAAAAAATCAAACATAAACAATCGAGAGCACGATGTAATTTTTTTAGACTTGTTGTCTCTTTGTCTGTTTGTTCGGGAGTCGCGTAAAAACAACTTGGCCGATTTCGTTGCAGTTTTCGCCGATCAACAGCTAATTCTTAGACTTAAACTCTGCGCTACTTTTTATCCTGGGAATACCGCGGGAATTTTTCTGGGAATTATTTAAAAAAATCGAATTCCAATGTGATTTTTTTTTAATCAATAGCAAATGTAATGTAATGTGTGATATTTTTACCCCGAGAATCCCGCGGGAATTTTCCCGGAGACGGTTTGAAGTTGTTCGGATGCATAAAAATAAGCTTATTCCGACTCAGTTTCCACTAAAACGATAGCTTACATTATTTTTTAAATGCTGCGATACTTTGTATTCCCATAATCCCGTGGGAATTTCAAGTCAAGCGTGGATGAAGTCGCGGGCATATCCTAATATTTTTTTATTGCAGGAGTTCAGGAGACAAGCAGACGGCCCACTTGATGGAAGGCGGTTACCATCGCCTATGGACATTTGCAACAGCAAAGTTGTTACAAATGCGCTGCTGCTCTCTTAAGGGAAACTGGAACCTGGTCACTAATGCCGGAACACAACTCAAGGTTGTTATGGCGACATACTTTAGAACAGGGGTGGTAGCCATCCAGTCGGGCAAATGCCCTACCACCTGGCTGTGGGTTGTTAAGTCGCCTCTTACGACAGGCCGCCCGGTCGCAGGAAATTGTATTCTTTCTCCGTTCCTGCAGGAAAAAATTAAAATGTTTTCGACAAACATGTCGGGTATACTGTTCATATCTCTAATATGAGGAAGACCGAGTCCAGAAATGGGACATTCGTGAGTTGTTACTTATCTTTATATATAATTCTTGTGTACTACATGTGTATGTCACTGGACTCCTAGATTTATTGACCGATTTTGATGATTTTTGTGTAATTTGATTGAGTCCCGATATGATTTAAATTTACAATTATATACCTACCGGATCCAATGGCGTGGATCGGATTTTAGATTTTACTAGCTGCGCCCCGCGGTTTCACCCGCGTGGTGATGGAAAATCGTTATATTTTGGATAATTCACACTATATCTTTATAATTTATAGCCATGTGTTATTCTGATGTGTAAGGTATATTATTATAAAGTTTCATCAAAATGCATTCAGTAGTTTTTATGTGAGTAGGATTTTTACAGTGCACGAGGATTATTGCTAAACCCGCTATTTATTATATAAAAATTAAATTTACCTCATGCCCTTTCCCTGTATATAACTTGCATTTATATTCGTTTAAAATTTCACACGCGACCTTCTAACCTTCAAAGCGAAAAATCTAAGGACCTAAAATGTAACAACACTAATCCACTCAACTCCGTAAAGAATTAATTATGAATTATCTGGCAGACAGTTGACGTTGTGCTCATATATATTTCAGTATACAGTAAAACTTTTATTAGTAAACATTTCTTATTCTGAAACAGAAAGCTTTATAAGTAGGATAGTAGGCAGAAATCAACTAAAACAGTTTTTATTATGCCCAGGGTGTCGCAACTTCGTTTACGCCGGATTTGGCGCGGCAATAGCCTATACACCCACTAGACGCCAGTTATTATTACAAATATCTATAATATTATACAATTCTAAACATGCCGTGTCTGTACATTAAAACAATTTAAAAAAACAACTGGAATAGACTATTTAAATAATGGAGAACTCGATGCAATTTTTTTAGCTTTCTTGTCTGTTTGTTCGAGGTTCACATGAAAACTACTAGGCCGATTTCGATGCGCTTTTCGGTGATCGACAGCTAATTTTTAGACTTAAACTTTACTTTACGTTTTATCCTAGGAATCCCGCGGGAATTTTTCTGGGAAGGATTTAAAATAGCCAGCTTAAAAAACAACGAATTCCAAATTCATTTTTTCACTGATCGATAGCAAACTTTATATAATAAAATGTTTGATATTTTTTAAACCGGGAGCGAAAAAAAAACCAAAGAGCACTATCCATCTTACATTATCCTTACATGTCTATATTTTACATTATATATGTATGTATATATCTTAAGGTATATAATTTATTTTTGTTTATGTGTTTATATTATATACTATATCGTAAAATATCTTTAGTGTACACAACCCTGCCTTTTGCTTCTCCCCTTTTCGCTAGACTCATAGGTTTGATGGAAGAAAACTCTTTTAGGGTTAAGCTCGCCTTTGTACATCACCACTCTTCTATAATTTTGTATGTAACTTTTTGTGTACAATAAAGAATAAATGAATACATGAAAGTTTTTCAGATGCATAAAAATTAGCTTATTCAGACACAATCTTCGCTAGAACGATGGCTTACATTCTTTTTTAAAATGCTACGATACCTTGTGTCCCGGGAATTCCGTGCGAATTTCAAGTCAACCGTGTACGAAGTCGCGAGCATATCTTACTTATATATAATAATACATTCATTCGTCAACAGTTACACTTACGCGGCTTTGAGGTCAAGACCCTAAGACCACGAGGGTCTGAGGCGCGCATGGATTATCGAGACCTAATCAAAATAATATGTCTGGTAAATGCCTGACGTGACCAAAAGGCTGGTCTATGTTTCGGTACTGATTTTAGAAATGTTTTCTTCTCCTTTAAAATCAAAATGATCACGAGATATTTTAACGTAGGTGTTTTGGTACTTTAGGTCTATTTTTATGTAAACACTTTTATGGGACTTCAATGAAATACGTGTTAACTGCATAAGGTGTATTTTATTACTGGCTTGAACTAACAACGCGATAGTTGTGAAAATAGCTAAGTTAACACCAAACATGCCGCCGCCCAAAAGGGACTGACAGTCTCTTTTTTTACAAACATACAACTTTATAAAATGTTTACACAATTTTTTTTTTACTGAAACTGATGATATGGTTTACATACACAAAAGATACATTGTAAGAATTATTCAAAAATGATAAAACCAAATTAACTTCTTATTTAAACATTGTCTAAGTCTCAAGAGACGCATTGAGTATATTGTCAAGGTGACAGATATCATGTCGTGATGGTGTTCATGATGGATGTTGGAGTCACTTGCTGTTCTGAGATATCTACGACTCTGGGGCAACCGTTCACTCTGAAATCTTGTTTTTGACTTATGTACTGGTTCAGACAATATAATAAATCTTTAATTCGACTTTGCTTGTTTATAATTATGTAATCTTTCTTCTTGGTTTGAGTGTATATTCGAATAATCCTTTTTTTCCTGCCTTTCTATATCAATTTGATGATGCATAACAAAGTAAGTTTCTTCCCTTGGATTTTCGCAGATCTCTCCAAAAACAATCCAACCAAGACGAGTCTTCTGTGCACAAGGTGTACCGGGTGAACCCTTAATAAGACCATGTTCTAAAATTTGTACATATTCTTTGACACCCAAAAGTAAATCTATAGACCCTGGAGCAAAGTAGAAAGGATCAGCTAGGTTTAAGTTACTGAGATGTGGCCATGATTGTGTATAAATAGTTTTAGCGGGAATCTTTGTGGTCAGCTTTTTCGACATTACGTAGGCTTGCACTGGTAGAACATAGTTATCCTCCCACTGTGATCTTATCTGTAGCTGTACTACATTTTGTATGCCCACTTTCGTACAACCCATGCCTGCAACACTCCCCTGAACAGGTAGCTCCTTCAAATTTAATAAACGAGCTGCTCTTTGGCTTATGAATGATGCTTGGGATCCCTGATCTATTAGCACACGTAACTGAGTGGTATCGCCTTGTTCGTTTGATATCCCCACCATTGCCGTCGCCAATAGTGCAGTCTTCTCACTACTGGTTAAATGAGACGCGATCATTGTATTCACTTGAACTTCTCCCTCTCTAGCAACATGTTGTGAACCTATTGGCTCAGGGGTGCTTGACAAAGCCACACATTCTGTGTTCTTAGTTTCATGTAGCAGAGAATGATGACGCCTGTTGCATATTTGACAAGATACTCGTAATTTGCATTTGTATACCGTATGCCCCGGTATTAGACAGTTGAAACATAGATGTTTATTCTTTACGTATTTGCGTCTCTCTTTGGTCTCCATCTGAATAAAACCCTGGCAATGAGATAGAGTGTGATTGTCATGACACATAAAACACACCTTCCTTGTCTCTGATATGGCAACATGAAATGACCGTTCCTTGACTTGCTTAAATTCTTTTGTATTTGTTGTTACAAGTTCCAAAGTACGGAACTTGGATTCTATAAATTTCTTGAAATTACTCCAAGTAGGCATCTTATTTTCTGACTCTTCTTTATAGGCATACTCTTCCCAGCATTTGTGCGTCTCTGGGTCTAACTTCTGAACCAGAAGAAAAATAATTATCGGATCCCAAGAGGCGGTAGGTATATTTAAAGTTTCAAAATTATGCAAACACTCCATAGTTGTATCTAATAAACTCTTTAAATGTATAGCTGATTGAGTAGCCATTTTCTTTTGATTAAATAATCTATTCATAGTAGAATTTAAAAGTAAGCGTTTGTTACCATACCTCGTATTCAATATATCCCATGCAATCAAATAATTGCTAGAAGTGACCTGAATATGTTTTAAAAGTGATTCTGCTTCCCCTGCGAGACTTGTCTTCAAATAGTGAAGCTTATGTATGTCCCCGAGTGCAGAGTTCTCATGTACTAAAGACGTAAACAATTCTTTAAATGCCGGCCAAACCTCATAATTGCCGTGGAATGTAGGTATTTGTATTTTAGGCAAATGTACCAATGTATCACTTTGCTGGCTGCTATTGTGAAACGAATGTAAAGATTTCGCGTTTGTATACGCTTCAGCCATCGAGGATAACATATCTTTTAAATCTCCCTGCATAACATTATACAATTCTTCGTAAACAAAAAACTCTTCATTTAAAAAATACGGCAACGTTCTTTTCAATTCTTTGGGTGTTATCTTTACTAATTCTTGATGTGTCTCTTTAAATGTTTTCCAATAACCATCAATTATATTTATACGGGCTTCTATGTATCCCTTTGTAAGTCTTGCTTTAGGACATTTTTCAAGGTTTATTTGGGTTTTTTGTAACAAAGTGGCGGTGTCTTCCAAAACACACATAATTTGCTGTTGTTCTTTAGTAACCGACATATTGCACAGTGATCACCAAGAAACAATGATAAATGTCGTTTATTTACGAATCCCACTATTCTTCAATATAATTCATAAAACGGCCCGCTTTATATTGTTCCCAACTTTGTTGCGTCGGATTTGGTGAGTCACGCAGGTAAATTCACTATTATCGTCCGGCTCGATATTCGACCATATGTTTTGGTACTTTAGGTCTATTTTTATGTAAACACTTTTATGGGACTTCAATGAAATACGTGTTAACTGCATAAGGTGTATTTTATTACTGGCTTGAACTAACAACGCGATAGTTGTGAAAATAGCTAAGTTAACACCAAACAGTAGGTGTTTATTTTTCATACACATAAAATCAGCTAAACTAACTAACTGCTGTGGCTCAACAACCCAAAATGAGTCCTGGCCTCCGAAATGAGAATACTCCACTCCTTTCTGTTCAGCGCTGTCTCCTGCCAGTCATAGGCTTGAAGCTCGCGCAGATCAGCCTCCACTACGTCACTCCATCGATATCTGGGCAGACCAACTGGTCGCCGTCCCATTGTCTGGTCTGCCCAGATAGGCTCTTTTCACCGCGCGATCCTCCCCCATTCTATGTAGGAGGCCAAAATCAAAATCAGCTCATAAAGGTTTTTTTTTTAAAATATTGTATGGATTTGACTAGTGTCTCACATGATGTCTAGTGATGACGCGGTCAAGGATGGAGGCTTACCTAAAAGATACCTATTCACTCGAGACTTGGAGATTCCTAGACTGTATTTGTCAGGAAAAACAAATTCCAGCAAGTTATTCCATTCTTCGGCAATGCGCGTCAGAAAAGATAAAGCGAAGCGCTTCGTCCTAAGGCCCCAATTACACTATCATATAAATCGTATCGATATCGATCTCGTATCTGTCAAATTCTATGATCATATTTAAATGATGCTGTTATTCATTTTTACATATTACACTTACGATCATATAAACGTCATAATTTATCAAGATCACAGACTACTGAGGGGATACTATCAAAATGGTAACGATTTAGCAATATTTTCCGTTACTATAAGTGCCATTTTATTCATTGCATTAAAAAAGAAGATAAACACGAGCAAGAAAACATTTAGATGGATTAGATCATGGGTAGCAAGGCGATCAGAGAGAGAGGTCCATAACGCCTCTCGAAGAATTCGATGAAGAACTCGAAGGATTTAGATTGGAAGATAAAAAGTCTTACAAGATATTCCAGTCGAATTCTTGAGTTTGGACTCCATTTTATAGGTTAGACCGATTATCTGATCATATTTGTACACTTCCTGTCAAATAGTATCCCTTAAACAGGATCATAGAGAATATGAATCACATGTAGTTATTACACTGTCATGGTTTCTACATATAAAAATGATTCATAATTCTATGATCATATTTCTATGATAGTCTAATACGGCTCTAACGGTGATGTTCAATCATGTAACGGTAGCGCAAGTCGGTGCGTCTGGTCCGATGGTAAAATAGGGATGTGGGTACCAGTTCGTGTAGTTCTGATGAATACTCCTTGAAAAGTATCGTATCAAAGTATGGATTATATAGGCATTTACTACAAAATATGTGGATGAACAGTGTGAAACCAGTTTGGACCTTTAGGAAATATTTTAGCTGAAGTAATAGAGTTGGTATCACAGTATTTTTCATTTATAACAAAAATACAATTTTGTTTTAATGTCGCCGCGTTGGGGGCCGCGGGTGGAATGGCCCATTTCACCCTGGAATAATGGCCACCGAGCACCAGAAGACGCTACATCGACACCGTGTAAAGACGCCCAGGGTACGGAACTACGAATAAGTCAAAAATGAAGCAACCTAAATATATATCGGTATATAATATTTTGGGAATTCTTAGGACAAGTTATGTTGGAACTATACGTTTATTTTGGTGGATATCACAAATATTGAATTTTAAGCTAAACATACAGTCTTACTAAAAACTTGCAATCTAATGAAAACAGTCGTATAATGTCATGACAAAATATTAAGTTAATCTGCTTACACATAATATAAAACTACGTTTTAACGGTTTCAGACGTCAAAATAAAAATCAAACAAATAGCCGCGCTCGAAATCGTTAAAATGTAGTTTTAATTAAAATATTAAATTATATTTTTTACAAAATTTGCTTGTTTGAGTTAAACCCCTGTTCCAAATACCAACGAAATATCAAGTCTTTTTTTTTGATAATGCAGGCCAAGTCCTGACAGAAGCGAAAGGCTGAAGAGATGATAGCTTAACGCCGCGAAGGATGACTTGCATGACGATGGTCACAAAATAGAGGATAGCGAAGACCGCTCAAGCGAACTCGGATCAAACAGACTGACAGGCAAAAGGACGAATGTATTTAAGAAAATCACAAGGTAATAAATATTTTTTCTTTTTCCCAAAATAGCTATGAAACCTTAAAAAATACGAAGCAATATGGTCTCTTTTTCACCATCTTCCAATTATTTGGTCTCTGCTCAATATATCTTTTTCTTCTATACTCCTCTATTCAGGTATACGTCCTCTGTCACATCACAAATCATCATGTCATCCTTCACATAATCCATCCATCACTTTTTGGTCGACGTGTACTTTTGTAGGACGTGACTTTCATCCCTCCTCATTAGATGCCCATATCACCTTAGCCTTTTTCCTTTCAATATTTTGAGTCACTGGTGCAACTTTCAAAGATCCCCTTATGTCATTTCTCACCTACCCATTCTTGTAATATCATCTCAATAGAGATGAGAATGTTTGTTCGTACTGTTATGACACTGTATTGTATGTACAATTGCTTACCTGTGTAATTGTACATTATATAAAACCAAATCGATTTTCTCTAATAAGAAGAGAGCATTATTAACCGTCATATAGTGCAGACGTATATTTTTTAATTAAACTCTTACAGCAAATAAATTCGTTTTTATAAAAAAGGACCCACGGAGCGCCATCCTAACAGTACGTTGGAGGAAAACTTATTCGTGTCTTGTTATAAACAGTACCAGATACGAATACGCACAGTGGTAGAATCTATCTCCAATGCTCGCACTTAACCTAATTAACAGTAGGTATATCAAAAGCATTTAAACAGCAAGCGTATTTGAACACTAAAATTCACTTAAAGAAAAGTTTTCGTTTGCCGCATCCATGAACATTTTACTCGGCTAGATCCCATTTCGTCTCGGAGATGCTATTTCGCAAGACTTTATTGCATGAAATACGTACCTAAGCGGGAACATATTTGAAAATACCCTCCTCAACGCTTACTATTCGCAATGAGAACCTACTGTCTGTTAATGTCCTTATGATAGACTATAAAAAAGGCCTTAAACAGTAACTCGTCGGCGTAAGGCCGCTAAAATAGCGGGATTATATCTGGATATTCTTTTTATATTTTTTTTATCATACTTTTGGGACAAAATTATAAATGGTTTGTAATGAAAGCAGATTTAGCATTCATAATACAATGTTGCTATTACTGTTTTGTTGGAAGACAGTAGTTTATTTTTAGAAGGTGATTCTTACGGATGTTAACCGTTAATTTGAATACTCATTATGTTCATTACAGTTCATAACACCTGTTTCTGGAACAACTGAATCCCTTTCATTTTTGCAAGACGGTTTATTGTAAGCCCTACTTATTTAAGTTTAGTTAAGTTTATATAGGTACACACATATATGGATAAGTTACGTAAGCAAGTAACGTTTAAACTAGCTGTATATATTTATTTTTCTAATACTAAAAAGTATTACCAAAATAAAATCTAAAGATCTTTTATACTATAAATTTAATTTTACTAAAAACCTTTAATACAATATCTAAAGTTACAAAATTAACCCATGACCGGCGTCTAAAGGGAACATCTACTTGAGATTAGTCCTGTTACTTCATTGAATGTTAATTTTATTAATTATATTGCCTGAGGTTATTGACCAGCCTATTGCTAACGTAAGCGTTTAGCTACCAAAACTTATGCATTTCAGGCCTCATGGGTCTACGTCCTAAGAACTACAAATATTCAGCTATTTATTTTATTTGAATCGTTTTAGAGTGTAATATGCTGTTCAAGTAGATTTTTCCAAAATTACCAAAATCACTAACTATAATATACCAATTTTTGGAAAAGTCATTTCCTTGCGCTACTAAGTTGCTTTATAATCCTAAGTTGCACACAACACGCCCAAATAATTGTACATGTGAGGCATTATAAAGCAGATAATATTACAAAATTAATATCTCATAGACAGTAACAAAGTTTTCTGTCCAAGGAATACAATATTGGATTATGAATTGTTACTACTGTCCTAATGTTCTAAAGCTCTACCGTGACGACGCCAAAGGTTTAATTGACGTCTCGTGCGACCAAAAGTCTGGCGTCTATTTTTCTCAAAGATTAATTGTTTGGGAAAAACATTTAATCCTTAATAATTATTCCCTTTTGTATTTAATTTTATTTTCTTAAGTTCTAGTTTTTAACATAGTTAAATTTGCAATTAATTTTTATGATTAATTAATGATATTTTTATATTGTACTTGAAAAAAAAAAAAAATACTACTTGACTAGAGATACAACCCACAGCTAGGTGGTAGGGCATTTGCCCGACTGGATGGCTACCACCCCTGGTCTAAAGTATGTCGCCATAACAACCTTGCGTTGTGTTCCAGCATTGGTGACCAGGTTCCAGTCTCCCTTAAGAGAGCAGCAGCGCATTTATAGCACCTTTGGTGTTGCAAATGTCTATAGGCGATGGTAACCGCTTTCCATCAAGTGGGCCGTCTGCCTGTCTGCTGAACTCCTGCTATAAAAAAAAAAAGATATTGTTGAGGTTTTGACCTAAAACAAAAGTTAAATTGTGCATGTTAATTCGTTCATTTTATGGCCATAGTAAAACGCAATGTTTCAAGAATAGGCACATTTTAAGCTCACCCATTCATCGCCACTCCTCTTGATTACTTTCAACCACATCGAAGTGGTTTCTATCGCAAAATTATATTTTTAAGTGGTTTAATAAAAGAAAAACAATAATTGGGAAAAAGTGCTCCAAACGTACTGTAAAAGTTTAATTCGGGCCCATAATTTCATTAAGTCATAATTGTCTAAAAGGTCCAGTACTTTTGTAATTAACAGTAATGGAGATATTGTATTTTTGGACTTTTAAAGGAAGACAATTAAGGGAGTTTGTACTTTATTTATTTTTTCGTAATTAAGTTTTCAAACGATCCTTTAATACTTCGTATTGTAAAAAATGCCACCAAAATTCCTACGCGTTTCTAGTCTTAGGATAGCATAGAGCGGGTGGGTTAGGAGGGATGGAACTGGAAGATGGGACGGGGGAAGGGTTAAGTGCACCATCGCAACTCTCACTCATCGTATGAAACAAGTTTACATCAAGGCTAACCGTTTCGCATAGATCTTCTGTGAGAGCGTGGTATCACACCATTCGAGCTGACCAAGCGAGCTGTGATATAAATAAGGTTTCCAGCATGGCTCTGCTACATCAAAGTATGCGGCATGTCGTCGTCGTAAGCCAATCGAAGTCCACTGCTGGAAGTACGACTCCCCAAGTCGGCGCCGCTCATCCCTGTCGACCAAGCTCCTTCCTCCAGCGCCTAGCGGCGACTTTGCGTGGATCGTCAGTCTATCAAGCTGGAGGGCATCCGACACTGCGTTAACCGAGACGCGGTCTGCACTCCAGGGCTCGTCTGCTCCATCGGCCATCGATCCTGCGGCAAACGAGACCCACCTACTGCCACTTCAACTTCCTAATTTTGCGAGCTCTATAGTACGGTTACTGTTATACTTAGACCGGTTTATACGGTGTGTGCTTTATATATCTTAAAGGCCGTGTAGAGGCAATAACCAATACACAAACGAACTCATCTTACGTTACTTAATACTACTATGGATTCATTTATTAATCATAGGTTAGATTAAATCCGCTTAAATATAATCCAACTTAAACATTTCCTCTATCAAATTCTATAGAATCCCACATTTGACACATTCCTGACAGTTCAAATAGAAATTTCTGATTGATTGCAGCCGATTAGCAATCGCTTGACCCTCAGATCTGTTGCCGCAGTAACCAACTTTATACACCATCCAAAATAAGTAGAACTCCCATTGGGTAGTTGACACATTTTATAATATATGTGCTTCTCACTCGCTTTAAAATAATTTGAATCTACCTTATTACTTATTTCTCTTTGTAAAATTTTTTGTTTTCGAATACTTGTACTTCAATTGTTATATACTCACGTCATAGTTTTTTAGCCACTGGAAGGGATTAACACCTAAGAGACAGGCTTGGCCTACTTAAGGTGTTAGTACCCAAATAGTCTTAATTTTAAGACAAAATGTAAAGTAGCTTTGGCCTCAATAAAAATCTTATTATTATTATTAATCTGGGAATTTTTAATCATTCCCAGAATAATTTCCGCGGGATTCACAGGATAAAAAGTAGCGTATATTTTAGGTTTAACAATTTTCTATCGACCAGCGAAAACCATATCGGAATCGGCCCAGTAGTTTTTACGTGAACCCTGAACAAACAGAAAACAGACAAGAAATCTAAAAAAAATTGCATTGTGTTCTCCATTGTTTGAATAGTGTATTCCAGTTGTTGTTTGTTTAATAGCTTCAATGTACATACATATAGAATTTGATAATATTGTAGATAATAATATGTTGACGGATGTAAGCTAAAGTAATTATATTTATATTAATAAAAGTTGAGAAGAATCATCTGTGAGTATATTCTATGAAGATTAACTTCTACTGCGTGTGAACTGCACACACACACATTTTTTTTATTGTATTTTGTTTTACTTCGCACCCAATTCAAGAAGTTTGGTAACAAACACCGTGACATGAGAATTTTATATATTAGATTATTTATTATCTTATGCTGATGACGGTCAAACATATAATGTAATGAATCACCTTATAATGTGGGCGGTACTCGTAGTCATTATACATATATAAATTAAACACTGTTAGTGGTAGAATCCTATAGTTTATCACTTTAAATGAAAATACATGTGCATTCGGCTAACAATCTAAATGGAAGAGAAACAAAAAGCAACGACAGTGTTGCAAGTATAAAAATGAAAAACATTTTAAGTTGGTGTTGCCAAGAGTAAGTATGTCTCTAATGCCCGATTATTGTTCAAAAACAACATTCTACAACTATGATTCAATACAATGTAACATTATTCGAGATCCCGCTAATAACTCGAAACTACAGTTGCTCAACTAAAATAACTAGTCCAAGTTTCAAGTTTCGATTATGAAGTGCCAATTCCTATTACAGACCGTTTATGAATGGTTCTTGCTAATGCACTGACAATACATTTTACTTGAACCTTATCGCGTTGTAATAAAATTCATTGTTGTTGCTTTCTTAGTGTTATAAAGGGAGGTCTACACGTGTGTTGATTGGCTTAGTTGACAGGTTAGGAAGATAAACGATCGGCCCATTTGTCATTCAAGGCAACCCTCGTAGAGTTCTTGCAGTCGCCCTATTAAATGCATATCATAATGAGTTTCCTACATTGATTGATGGTTTGTCATTGTGCGTGTGTCCGGAGTTTTATTTTGTAAATGTTGAATATAGTGTTTGAGTTAACAGTAAAACGTTTTTCCTTGATAATGAAACTTTTAAATAGTTTTGAGGTATAAAGGGGGTTTATTAACAAAGCAAGTACAAATCGGTAGGCTGTATTTTAAAAGAACACCAAAGTAACTGAAAATATGTTTTGTTAAAAATACAAATATTACATTCATTGTATATTGGTTTTTTTTTCATTGTTAGAATCGTATAATATTATAGATTACTATTATTAATATTGTATAGCTATTGCTGTTGCACATATTAATAATGTATATATTAGTATGTATATATATTAAGACCATACCATACACAACGCGGTGCTGGTACCTACGCTCACGTATGGAAGCGAGAGTTGGGTATGGAAGAGAGAGCATGAAAGTAGAGTAAACGCGGTTGAGATGCGAGCACTGCGCAAAATCTGCGGAGTGACGCTCGCGGACCGCGTTCGTAATACCGAAGTAAGAAAGAGAGTTGGTCTGAAAGAGAGTGTCGGGGTGAAGGTAAGGAAAGGAATGCTCCGGTGGTTCGGGCATGTGGAAAGAATGCATGATGAAAGAATGACTAAACAGATATACAATGCAAAAGTGGATGGATGCAGAAGTCGTGGAAGGCCAAGACACACCTTCCATGATCAAATTGATCGTGTACTAGCGGAGGGTGATGTCAGGAGCCTTAAGAACAGACGAGTGTGCATGACAAGAGTTATGAATGTCAAAGAAGCAAGTGAGGTGTGTAAGAATGGGCCTAAATGGCGCTCTGTTGTTCGTGCCTACCCCGCAAGGGAACTGGCGTGAAGTTATGTATGTATGTATATATTAAGAGTGGCGCAAAAAAACCAGCCTTTTTTTGTTTTTGAGTCTCGTCTGAAAAATGTTAGTTTTTTGTTTTAAGAAAGAAGAAAGGACAGCAATAAAAAAACATTTAAGAGGTCGCTCCAATTTTTTTAAGATTACAAAAATCGTCAAAGACCGATTTTTTGTTCAATTTTTTTTCTCGCACGGTATAATTTTATAGACCAAAAAATAATAAGTTTTTGAAAGTTTCAGTTCAAAATTTAAATTTTAAAAGGTCGCTCATATTTTTTTTAAATTTACTAGTGAATTACTTTAGATTTTTCAAATTTAGCGCATCGAACTATATAAGAATGAATGGGTCTGGTCAAAAGTACAAACCACTTTTGTGTGCACCGATGTTATTATTGTTTGAAAATTAATTAAGAATTATTATATTTTATGATATTATAATAAGATGATAAGTTGTTTGTTATTATAAAGCCTGTTCTTTTATAAGTCCAAATATTTGAATTTATTGTAACATGATGGTTCGGGCATGTGGAAAGAATGCATAATGAAAGAATGACTAAACAGATATACAATGCAAAAGTGGATGGATGCATAAGTCGTGGAAGGCCACGACACACCTTCCATGATCAAATTGATCGTGTACTAGCAGAAGGTGATGTCAGGAGCCTTAAGAACAGACGAGCGTGCATGACAAGAGTTATGAATGTCAAAGAAGCAAGTGAGGTGTGTAAGAATAAGCCTGAATGGCGCTCTGTTGTTCGTGCCTACCCCGCAAGGGAACTGGCGTGAAGTTATGTATGTATGTATTGTAACACGTGCCCGCATTTCTATTATAGGTTCTTTAGGGTCAGTTTGGTCCATATATTCTGAACATTTTGAATGTATATTAATCTGGATGAATGATTCAGATCCCAATGATTCGAATTCAGCGCATCGAAATACATAAGAATAGATGGGTTTGGTCAAAATACAGGTCATTTTTTTTGTGGGCCGGTGTAATTAGTGCGCATTTTGACTCTTTCTTTTTACTTGCCAGGTGGTTGGGTATTTGCTCGACTGAATGGCGACCACCCCTAGTCTAGAGTATGCCGCCATAACAACCTTGTTTTGTGTTCCGGCATTAGTGACCAGGTTCCAGTCTCTCTTAAGAGAGCAGCAGCGCATTTGTAGCACCTTTGGTGTTGCTAATGTCCATAGGCGATGGTAACCGCTTTCCAACAAGTGGGCCGTCTGCCTGGCTGCTGAACTTCTGCAATAAAAAAAGAAAAAGAACTTGTACCTACTTATGACGTCATAAGTACGAGAAGTTACGATCGTGCAAAATCTAGGAGGCTGCGACGTTCTGTCAGTTTATAAAAAGTATGTCAGTTAATTTGACTGTCCGCTCCTTTATTCTAGATAGCGCAATAGCTCATTCTTCCTCGCTTAGTAACTTTTTATTACCTATTTAAAAATACTGTTTTAGGCTTACCAAGAAAATTAAAATGATTAGTAATTTATATACCTATTTGATTAATGTAGTCGTGGTAAAAAACCCGTGGTAGGTTAGTTTAGTAGAGGCGAGTTCGAATTCTAATCAGAAAAAGCATGCTCCTCTTGTGCTATTTTTCTGACCCAATAATGCATATTGTTAGAACAACCATGTGATGGCGGTGAAGGAAAAATCGTGATGAAACTTTCACATCGAGTAACAATATCCGTTTCATATGGAGGGCAAGAAATGAATTTTTAACACTGTTAAATTTCCATGTCATATTGAAATTTATCACTTCTTTAAGATTATTCCAGCAGGAATTAGGCTTCAGCTGACAACCTTTACTTACAAAGGAGGTAACGATTTTTAATGCCATGTTTTAAATAAAGCAAGAATGACATGCAGATTTGCTGAAATAATTTCATGACTAAACTATATTTTTAGGGTTCTGTAACCTCTTTGAAGAGAACCGTCATGTTTGTGCATCGGTGTGTTTTTAAATATAGTCAGTTTTCTCTAAAGTTACTGGGTCTATGATTATTTGAGTTTATTTGAGCTTAAATATGTGTTTCCTAGACAACCTAAATTATTGAATTTGAACTACTAAATAAAATACTTACTTGATGCACTGGTCTATTGGACTGTTTAACAAATAAAATACATAAAGGTTAACATGAAATGTGTGGTAAACTTATAAATCTTAAATCTTTATTAGCCTTTAGTGTTTTACAATTTAACAAAAAAGAGATACATAGAAAGATAATTAGGAAACAGTAAAAATATGTTAGTTTAAAATACGGCTCTGGAATTTAAGACAAGTAGGTACACCTTCGACTCTCAAGCTAGGAACAACTGGAACAAGGCCTGTGTTTTGAGTCAATCAAAGAAAGGTACTCCTCACCTATCTATAGGGTTAAATAATATAATTATGGCTCTTAAATAAGTAATTGTATATGCTTACGTGCGTGTGTATGTGTGTAGTTGTGACTGTGTAAATGCATACAGTGATGTGTTTTTTTTTTTTGGAGCTGGACCCAGCTCAATATCCGCAGATGGCTGTTTCAGCGATACCGGACTTTGGGGGCTTCCCGACTCCGTGGGAGCGGAGGCGTTCAGCCCGGAAGCAGCACGCTCGAGGAGGCACCTCCTGTGAGGTTCGACCTCGGCTCGACCGCTGCGGGGGATTGACTCTATATTTAGAATTAGCCGTTAAAGGCTGAGAGAGCTAAGCCAACAGGCTGAAGTGATTATTTGAGGACCAATTATCGACTCCGCCGGCGGAGCCGATCCTAATCTATCATTACTACCGCTTCGCAATGTGTTATAGCTGGAGGAGAAGAAGCGGCGGAAGAAACTCTCCAGCAACACGCCTATGCTAATCTTGTATGGCTACTTGTGTCTGTAGTGAGTGAGTTAGATTGGTGGGGTCTTACTTTTGTGTAAGAAGATCCGAGCCGGGGGCTCTCCAGTGTCTGTTTTGTAGACAGTGATGTGTGTGAAATGAAGTGACTGAATGTGTATCACGAGTGCATAAAACTATAGCATGTATAACTATTAGTCAGCGCCATCTAGTTCTACGTGTGTTAACTAGTGCCATCTGCGACAATCTGTATGCCGCCATGTACTGTTCATGTGAAATCGCAAAAAAGTTGAAGATTAGGGGTGGCTACCATATAAAATATGTTACTAAGGGTTGACTTTTTAAATAGTCGTATAGTTAGAGAGATTTGAATAACAGACAGATCTAAAATCATAGCGTTGTTCCTCAATAACTTTCATAGTTCAAATCAATAGTTAGCGAGATAATATTAGCTTTCAAAGTCGTATAAATTGTGCTCTCTCCTTCTCACTTTACATTTGAAACTAAAAGGTGGAAAGTTCTGAAAATTTTGTATATTAATTGTAGAGCTTATAAAATGATTAAAAAAATTGCTTTAAACCATATCCGTTGAGTGATATTTGAAATATACTAGTAAAGTATGTTGTGGTCAAACTTACCATATTCATATTTGTAAATTTTGTATTTTTTCCTTTGCTTAATATACGAAGATTCCGGTTGTTTATTATTTAATGTTGAAAATAAATAAATATATAACTATGTAATAACAATGAATTAAATATATAAGTATGCAATTAAATTCCTTAAATTCTTAAAATAATTTGTTTTTGTCATATGTTGAATGATCTACTTTTGTTATGGTTTTAACCAATCAATACCTATTTAGCTGAGGTAACACATGTAAGGATTCAACTAACCAATGAGAGCTGTATTATGAAACTTGCACCCATTGGCTGGAATTCAAATAGAAAAAGAACACAAGTTTTGAAATAAATTACGAAAGACGTTTATGCTACAGATATATAGCGCGAGGGGATTTTAAATAAAAGCCAGTTTTAAGATCGAAGTTACATTTGTTAAAACTTTTTAGAACGTCTTAATTTTCAAACTTTAAAAACTTCTAATGTCTTGATATTTTTTTATGTTCTGCGTCACTTGTAAAAAACATTTTCATACAGCAAGGCAATATACTATCTAGAAGCGTTTTTTAATTATTTTAGTTAGATTTCGCTATATTATATTATAATCTTTAGCAATTTTTGTTCAAGTGTCCTACTTTACGTCTAACATCATAGCACTCTCTTCAAGTATTTTCGATTTATTGATTTTTATGTTTTCATAGCCAAATAACTACACAATCAACCTGTGTGACCTCTACGGGTCCATTTGCTATACACCGACAGCCAAGCACTTATCTTCTTTATTTCAATGTATCCTGTCAATTGAAGTCAATGCCTCATGAATACCCTCAGCGGTACAATTTCCTGAATAATTTTCACCGGTAATTGGAAAGACTTTCTCCCCATTACGCGTAGGCCTGGTCAGTGTCGACTTAGTCATTAAAATTCTTTGGCCAACATCCCCCATGGCTGAGGTATTACACCTAAGTCCCCAAAGACCCCATTCGCTATGGGGATGTTTTTGTGGTGCAAGTTAAAAACAGAATCAACAAAATTAAAGTGTTTAATCTTAACCAATAAATAAAACTGTAGGGTCTGTGATTTTAAAATAAATACCCATATTTAAGACAAAACTGCTGTCTGTGTGAAGCCTAAAAGATCCTTGTTAGAATTTTTAGCTGTGTCTCAGTCTGATCTTACCTAGAACAGGGTCCTCCAAGCTTTCCAATTTTAGGGCCGTATTGTTTACTCCAGTAAATTCCAAGGGCCAAACAATTTTTTTTTAAGAAATCCTATTGGAATTTTTTTAAGGTTGCGGGTCGTAGTTGTACATCCAGTTCTAGAATTTGTTCTTAAACAGTTAAATAAAAACATTAAAGATTAAGGCAGGAACTTATCTTCAATTTTCATTTAGTTCTTGAGTTTTGTTGCCATTAAAATTCATGTTTTGGAACTAGGAGTTTGCTTTCCGACTTTTTCTTTACACGGTCTTCAGTATTCCTCATCATGAGATCGATAGCTGTTATCCCTCACAACTTCAGGCTAACATGCCTTGGGCGTACCCATATTATAATATCGCCACCAAACGTCTTTATTAAGAATATATTGAGCAACAGTTGTTGATTGTGGCCAATGCTTGGTCACAATGTTTGGTCAAAGTGTTTGAGACCAATTGAATAAAGCATGTTTAATTTCAAATGCAAATGTTTTCTTATGAGAATTGGGATTTCAAAAATTATTTTTTTATGATCACTGTATCACCTATGATAGAGCATGCTTACTTAGAGTATACCTATTCATCGTGACTTGAAGACACCTAGATTGCATTTGTCAGGAAAAACAGACTCCGGCAAATTATTCCATTCTTCGGCAGTGCGCACCAGAGAAGTTAAAGCGAAGCGTTTCGTCCTGACTGTTGGTGCTTCCACCAGGTATCGGCGACGCAAATCGGTGCGTCTCGTTGTGCGATGGTAAAATGGGGATGGACGAACCAGCTCGTTCGGTTGTAAGGGACACTCCCCGAAATATACCCAGGTGGTAGGGTATTTGCCCGACTGGATGGCTACCACCCCTGGTCTAGAGTATGCCGCCATAACAACCTTGAGTTGTGTTCCGGCATTAGTGACCAGGTTCCAGTCTTCCTTAAAAGAGCAGCAGCGTATTTGTAGCACTTTTGGTGTTGCAAATGTCCATAGGCGATGGTAACTACTTATCATCAAGTGGGCCGTCTGCCTGTCTGATGAACTCATGCAAAAAAAATATATATCCGATAGAAGACCGACAGATTAGCAACCTTGTGTCTATTCTTAAGACTGAAGTCGAGTATTAAAAAGACGGCTGTTGCGGCCACTACAAAGTCCGAAAACGAAGTTGATAGTCGCTGTCGGTTATGCCTTATAACATCACATAATAAGGGTGCAGCAGAATGACGCCGTCGGCATAATTTCACGGACCGTCGGTGCCAACATTGGTTCAATAATAATTACAATGTTTACATAGCAGCTCACTCGCTACGTTGTACAAATATCCGACCATTTGGGGGATCGTGTATTATACGCGGGGAACGCTTTTTTTAATAAAGATTTGAAATTTTTAAATGATATTTGTTTTGTGTTATATTTCTTACTACCTTTTCATGAACTCTATTTTTTTCTGATTAGGTGAAATAATTATTTATTTTTAGAATCTTTGCAAGATCACGAGAAAGGCTTATTTTAATTAAAATATATATAGTTCATGCTCATGAATACTGATATATTCAAACTTTCAAAGTAATATTCATTTTAGTGACAACATAATACAAATGTATTGGATTACGAGAATAATAACGAGAAATAGGGTAAATTATACAATTCTTGGCATCCTATTGTTAAAGTCGCCGAGTAGGGGGCGCGTCAGTGCCCGCGCGCGCCCCTCTCAATTATGAGTACGGAGAGGCCTGCCCCAGTGCTGTGGTGGGCCCACGCCAGCCGGGATCGCGGAAGAAAAGCTCACGCAAATCCCGTGACCCCGACTCATGGCGTCAGGTGGCACCAAGGGGTTTTAGTGAGTATTCTGGCTCCTCTAGCCGGCGAGTCCCACACTCCCCCGCCGAAGTCTACCCGGCGGGGGGTCCGCAAATGGATTTCCCCTTGTAAATAAAAAAGGCATCCTATTGTTTCGTTCAAAATATTAAGAAATCTTAATTTTTTTATTTATTTTGTAGTACATACATACATACATACATAACTTCACGCCAGTTCCCTTGCGGGGTAGGCACGAACAACAGAGTGCCATTTAGGCTTATTCTTACACACCTCACTTGCCTCTTTGACATTCATAACTCTTGTCATGTCTTATTTTGTAGTCATATAATAATAATAGTATTGTATGTGTACGAAATAAAAATAAAATAATGTCTTGAATAAATTGATTACTTGCCAATAATGGTATAGTTTACTCTATATGTATCTTAATCCCATTACCAAATCATACTCAAGACACACAAAGCATAATCAATTTAATTACGTAACCCCGTAACAATGTTGCATCACACGACAAAAAAATATTCACTTAACAAAATCACATCAATCACTAAAGTAAAAACGTGAAAATCGAATGTTTTCTTTACGAATAAAACGTTGTTTCGTCTGGGAGAGATAACTTTGACGCGGGGGCAATCTTTCATCGGCCCATTGTTGAGGAATAGGCACTGCGGTTATTTCATTATTTGCCGAGTTCTTTTGAAAATGTAATTTATTTTTTTCAATATTCATTGTTTTAATGTCCCTGCTCCATCTGGAATATTATTAGTGTTAGTGACTGTGGCACAATTTGTCTTGTTTATAGCGGTAAAAATAATACTAATATGCTAATAAATAAATAATTGGACTAAAGGAATATTCCTCCCACATCATTTTTCGAAACTCTAAGCCTCTTCCTTCCTCTCTAAGCTTTCTTACGGTATGTCAAAAATAAACGCTAGAATAATGTACAATCACCTTACAATACAGCGTGAAATGGAACGCAAGTTAGTTTTTTATCTGTGGATTGACATATGTTACGAATTTTGAACTAACCGTCAGTTGGATTGCCAGGTGGTAGGGCATTTGCCCGACTGGATGGCCACCACCCCTGGTCTAAAGTATGTCGCCATAACAACCTTGAGTTGTGTTCCGGCATTAGTGACCAGGTTCCAGTTTCTCTTAAGAGAGCAGCAGTGCATTTGTAGCAACTTTGGTGTTGCAAATGTCTATAGGCGATGGTAACCGCTTTCCATCAAGTGGGCCGTCTGCCTGTCTGCTGATCTCCTGCAATAAAAAAAAAAAAGTTGGAATAAAAAAACAAAAATCATAATGTCGCGAAAAAAATTATTTGAATTAGTGTTATTTGTAGTTTTTGAGTTATTTTATCGTCTGAAGTTTTTTACTTGTCCATATTTATAATTTTCGTGTTATAATCGAATTTAAAAAAATGTGGGATATATTACACTTTTGACCATAATAGACATTATTTTTAGAAAAATCTGGGAAACAGTTTTCGGTGTACTAACAAAATTCTTTTATATTTGCGTATTTCAGAGAAAATTACAAAAAATATATTTAAAAAAATGTTTATTTTAATTGACTATAAAAAATCATACAGGTGTTTATAAGACCCAGGAGGCTCCCGTTTTGCCAGGATCAGTGAAGGGATATCGAGCCATTACCGCCATTTTATCGTAAGCGACATTTGTACCTAAATATATTTTTTGTTGTAAAAGAGATTTTAAATTATTATTTTGTTTACTTTTAAATACAGGTTACATTGTATTTTATTTAAATCATAAATATTAATAAAACTACAATAATTATAATCTTAAAAATAAAGTGACAGTGGTTTACGACCAATAACTTATCTTTAGATATTTTCCCCTTTTTTTTATTTAGTTTTAGTTGTTATATCGTATAGTTTGTAGTTTATTTTTAAGTTTATAATTTTTGTTTTAAAAATTTCAATTTTATTTAGTTTGGACCCTACTAAAACAAAAATTTTATATCTTAAAGCAAAATAAAAATGTAAAATACCTTTTGTGTCAAAATATGTATTTAGGTACAAATGTCGCTTACTATAAAATGGCGGTAAAGGCTCGATATGTTATACATACATTAGGGAACGTACCTATATTACATGACCCGTTCAGGGAGGGGAAGATCTTCATAATACCACGTTTGGTCACAGGGGCGGGGAAGGGAGCTTAGGATCTCGTCACGTAATCAATATTCTCTAGGGAAATCTTGCGCTTTTTTAAGTTATATTTAAATATGGCGCGCAGCGTGAAGCGCTGCTTAAACGACTAATGAGCCAAAATTTTTTTATAACTGGCTGATTACAAAAATGATATAAAACCGGAGAAGGGGAAGGGGTAAAAAATTAGAAAAATTAGTCACGTAGCACGGGTACGTTCCCTTTTCGGTCAATGTTTAATGTCATTATAAATAAATACTTAGCTACATCTTTGTGATACAATCACTAACACTAACGTTATACTAGGCGTAGCAGAGGCATAATGGAAAAGTATAGAACGATTATGAGATATATGATAGAACAAATGACTACTTAAATACAAAAGGACCATAAAACTAAATAATACTTACAGGAGAACCTATCAAAATTTTGAATTAAATTAAAATTTATTTTTTGTTGATTACTCTCTGTTATCTTACATTACTTTTAACCATGTTATTGCGATGTTAAAGGCGTATTATAAAATCAATTTCAATGTTATGTACAATTTTTAAAACGGACATGTTATAATAAATTGTAAAAGATTTACGTGTAAAAGAGCAGCCAATTAAATACATATACCTTGTTTTTTCTTTCAAGAAAAAATTTGGATAAATTTTACTTAAATTGTCTATTTAGTTGATTAATATAAAACATTTTCTTCTGTTATATCTGACTTTAGATGTGGCTTAAATTATTTAAGACATTTAAATATCATTAAATAGTGATTCATTAAAAAAAAATCTGTTTGTAATGTACGAAAATGATCTTCTAAAGAAAAACAATATATCATTATTATAATAAACAATATTACGTTAAACATTAGTTTGTTTACTATAATCATGTCTTTAAATCAATAAAATTATCACAATATAACTTACATTATAATTACAAAATCCGAGAGGCTTTTCTGTAAGATAATAAAAAGTGTATCGAATGAGTTGACTTTCAACTGTTATTAAAATCAGTCATATACCTACTGCAGTCTCTACTCTGAATAGTTGTATTTTGTATCTAAGGAAGTCTTAAAATAGCTGTATTATACAAACGTGTGAACTGACACGAGAAAACTGCCAAGGTTTTCTTTTGTCATTTGGCTACAAAACGCTAAAAGTATTTGGTAAACCCAACAAAAATTCTTTGTAGAATACACAAACAGTTTTTTTTTAGTAATCCCATACTTATAACATTGCTAAAATATGTAGAACAGATATAAGAATGGAAACATAAAGCTCCCAACTCACACATGTACAGAATTTCCCATTTCGTAATGTAATACTTATTATAACAGTCGTGGGTATTTAGGAGCTGAGGCACCCGTGTCTTTTTCCAACAATTTATGTTATAATATTTTTAGTAATATGACATAAGTATTTCTTTTTCACATTTATCGTCACCCACACAGTTAATTTCAATATTAATTCATTTTATTTGTGTTTTTATGCATTTCTGCAGAAGCTCTTAATTTCTTAGAAACACAATAACATTGAATTATTACTACGTTTTTAGAACACACTATACGACGTTAAATACTGACTATTTAGCTACTGTATTTTTTTTACAATATTATACATATATTCTGTCTATTAGACTTCTCGAGACTATTTAATTTATAAGAATTTAAGAAAAAAGCGAACATTTTATTACATACATTAAATTGGCAACGCTGCTGTAAAATAAATTTAATATTTTGTGAAAAATTAACGAAAATTTACTAGGCGATGGGTATCTAACATTTATAATTGTAGGTGTTACCTGGGAGAATAATATGTAATACTTAGAACTGTAGGTGTCACCTAATGAGATACTTAGCTGTAAGTAGTAAGCCGTATCATTTATTTTCCGAAATAAGAACGGCCCGGCTCGTTTGGGTGTACAATAAAAATTCAACAAAAACTCGGTTGCTTTGAATGCCACCACTGTTGACATTCATAAGTACACCTGTTTACTCCTTTCAGGGATAATGTATGAGGTATCTTAAATATTTATATACAGGAAGAAAGGTTTTCCCTAAAGTATTATGTACGTATTTTTGGCAATTTGCGATATGGTAGGAAAAGCCTTGTGTATATTAAAGTAGATGGGAATACATATTTAGATCATAAAATAAATCGTCTTAGAATTAATAAGGATTATAGTTCAAGCCTTAATATCTTCGTTTCTTCTTCATTTGACTCCGTATCCTGTGACCATGTAATCTATGACGATTACATTACTGGTCCTACACTTTTAAAAATGGCAATAAATATTTATATTATTTTAGGAAGTGTTACAGATGGGTATATACGTATAAGTAGTAGATATGGTAAACAAACAACATATAAAAAAAATCGGCTAAGTGCGTGTAAGCCCACGCACAATGAAGGGTCCGTAAATTTGACGAATGCTAATTGCTTTCATTATTTCGCTATGGATTCTTAAAATCACATTTAATTCGAAAATATCCCATATTAACTTTTTACCATCAATCGCGTTGGAGGGAAATTCGCCTCGTCGCGCGTCGGGGTGGCACTAGCATTCCCGCAGGAATGCCATTGCCACATCATGGTTGGGGATATTCACTAAAATCCCTGGCTGATCTTCGAACGTCCCTTGGCCTTCAGTCCGGATGGACAATAGCCATCCCTTTCACGGGCCTTTTTCTTAAAAATATTTATTAATTCCTATTAGCTTTAATTTTTCAGAAATTTACACTTTATAGTTCAAAAGTTTGAGAACTTTCGGTGCGAAAAGCTGTCCATCTGAATATAGCTAGTAACGCCTATGTATATATGAAAAAAACTAGCCCTCAATCTATAGTTATATATAGCGGCTTACAAATAAATACAACTAAATAACCTTTCTTCCATATTTTATGGATGTATATTCAATAGTTTTGTTTGCAAAATTACTATGACAATTTTATAGGGAATAAATACCACGTTTGTCACAATAGCTATGGAAACCGAAACAGAAATAAAAAAATGTCAAGTAAAAATCTTATTTATTTATTATATACTTTATTTATTTATTTATTAAGTATCACCAACAGTTTTTGACATTTGATCAGTTAATGGGCTTATGACTAAGGTTTACAATGCCATGTAAAAACTAATTATAGGTGAACACAACTTGCAATTTAATTTCTTCACTGTTATTTAATTAAACTCTAATAATAAAAACAACAAAAAAGTGTAAGATATTGAAATTAGTCTGTCTGTCTGTATACGTTTTAAGGCTAAACGAATCTTTTTCTAAATGAATTTTTGGAGTCAAAATAAATGTTTGTAAACACTACTGCTATTGAATATTCTACACATTCTAGAGATAGGAAAGTTAGTACCTAGTACTGTTGTTCTTAATGGGAGAAAAAAGGAGACACAACTTTTTTTTTGCAGGAGATCAGCAGACAGGCAGACGGCCCACTTGATGGAAAGCGGTTACCATCGCCTGTGGACGTTTGCAACACTGAAGTTGCTACAAATGCGCTGCTGCTCTGTTAAGGGAGACTGGAACCTGGTCACTAATGACGGAACACAACTCAAGGTTGTTATGGCGACATACTTTAGACCAGGGGTGGTAGCCATCTAGTCGGGTAAATGCCCTACCACCTGGCTGTGGGTTGTTAAGTGGCCTCTTACGACAACGCAGGAAATTGTATTCTTTCTCCGTTTCTGCACGGATAAAAAATTATAAATAAAACTATTGTATACTGAAGGTGTGTGCATATAAGTCGCGGCTGTCGGACGCCGCTGAGGGGCGTAGCTTACAACATATTTGGATACGGAAAATCCATTGAAGTGTGCACATTATAAATCGTAAGTCACGGACGTGACCTTGAGCGTTCAGACGTCCTAGAGCAATCTGAAGAGTCTGTTACGTTTCTGGTTTTTCATTGTTCGGACGCACTGTAAAGATGCCTGCTCACCTTTACAGTCGCTATGCGCGACTTACTTCGGAAAAACTTTGAACAGAAAATTACATTTGCACAGAATAATTTTATCCGTGCAGGAACAGAGAAGGAATACAATTTCCTGCGGCCGGGCGGCCTGTCGTAAGAGGCGACAGACAACCCACAGTCAGGTGGTAGGGCATTTGCCCGACTGGATGGCTACCACCCCTGGTCTAAAGTATGTCGCCATAACAACCTTGAGTTGTGTTCCGGCATTAGTGAACAGGTTCCAGTTTCCCTTAAGAGAGCAGCAGCGCATTTGTAGCAACTTTGCTGTTGCAAATGTCCATAGGCGATGGTAACCGGTTTCCATCAAGTGGGCCGTCCGCCTGTCTGCTGAACTCCTGCAATAAAATAAAAAAAGAATAAATATATGTACGCAAACAAATTCACTTTCCTTTTAAAGCGTATTTGAAGATGACACAAATATATTTAGTAGGGATTCGGTTCACAGACTTTCACAGGCATAATTATGATGAGTAGAATGTATAGCTATTGCTGTTGCTATACACATATTAATGATGTATATATTAGTATATATATAATATTAATATGTGTTATTGTTTATTCTCTATTTTTTATTCATTGTAGGTATATGTATTGTGTAATATTTATATATCCTATATATATATGTATTTAATTTGCACACCACCGTCATACACTTGCGAATCTCCCGTTAATAAAATCCATAGCCCGGGTTGTCTGGAAGAGATCGCTCTAAAGCGATAAGGCCGCCCTTTGTTCCTACTTTAATGCTTAAATGTGACTACTGTAAATTGTTTATTTTATGTGTATGTGGTGAACAATAAAGAGTTTTCTATCTATCTATTCTATCTATCTAATGTATGGCAACTACGATGTTTTATATAACGCTACACAATACGGCATCCTAGAAGACAAGAATGCCATGTTTCTATATCTTACTGTCCATTGTATTTCTTTACTACTAGTTAAAATTTAATATTAACTCTACCGATTATATTAAACGAAGTTTAATAAGACGTTGCCCCTACCAATAATTAATTCCAGCCGTCGCGTCGCAAACGTTTGCTACTGCAATTTCTACTACGAAACTCAATAAGATATTTGCGATTCAAAAGCTTGTATTTTTAATTAAAATCCCTCCACTTATATTATGCACCCCTAGGAACGAGCACTATGTATTCCGCCCTGCAATGCACCGGATCCTGGCCTCCCAACAATGAGCAATCAATGGCTAAATTAAACAACTGCCTTCATATGCTACATAAGGAACATACAGAACAAGCTAGATGTGGCCCTCTAGTAAACAAAGAAGTTGATCTATAATATTATAACATTCTAAACGTGCCTTGTCTGTATATAGAAGCTATTTAAAAAATACAACTGGAATGGACTATATAAACGATGGAGAACACGATGAAATTTTTTTTAGGTTTCTTGTCTGTTTGTTCAGGATTCACGTAAAAAACACTTAGCCGATTTCAATGCCGTTTTCGCTAGTTGAAAGCAAATTCTTACACTTAACTTACTTTTTATCCTGTGAATCCCGCGGGAATTTTTCTGGGAATGATTTAAATGCCAAGATTAAAAAACCTAATTCCAATGTGACTTTTTTTACTGATCGATAGCAAATTTAATGAAATAAAATGTGTGATTTTTATATCCCGGGAACACCGCGAGAATTTTCAGAAAATGGTACAAATTAGTTAAATTTCGATACAATTTCACTTAAACGATAGTTTAGTTCTTATGTGATGCGATATTTTATACATATTTCGGGAATCTCGCAGAAATTGTCCCGGGAGTGTTATTCATTATGTTGTTGTGCTACCGTTTCGTTATTCACAGAATAGCTTAAGTTAAGTTAAGTTTAAGTAATTTAAATATAGTAATGTTTTATTTCATTTACATACTTTGTAGAATTCTAATCTAATTACTAGTCACGTTACATTTAGGATCCAAGACATATAAATACTTAGACACAAAATAAAAAGAAATGTACAATACTATGCTTTAAAATACTCGCAGACTACGCTCAATGATGATAAATACTCTATCCAGTTTCTATATGTCAGCAAAATCTGTTCACCCCTTGTTTACTTAGTGTGAAGATGCTCACTGAGTGATCGGCTTATTTCGGCGTGGGTAATTGATTCACAAAGAGGAAACGGATATGTTTTAGCAGCTAAATACATTACAGTAGCACTTGCTTGATTAAATATTGCGCTTTTGGGAGACTAATATGTACGTAACTACATTTTCTAGTTACTTGTGATAGCGGCACGTTAAAAGTCAATATTATTTGGATTTCGTATCCAAGTGGTATAAAAAGAAGCTTCAAAATTTCATAAGTCAGTATTAGATATATGTTACAAACCGAGGCTTGTGGGTTATAATGATTATAAGAACTGCTATACAATGGCTAAAAATGCTTATCGACAGACAAACACGTATTGCATATCCTCAAATTAAGCAAGTTACGCTTGTGTTACGGGTAATATACAACTGGCTCTGGGGCCGATCCTTCTTATACTAATATATAAAGCTGAAGAGTTTGTTTGTTTGATTGAACACGCTAATCTCAGGAACTACTAGTCTGATTTGAAAAATTCTTTCAGTGTTCGATAGCCCATTTATCGAGGAAGGCTATAGGCTATATATCATCGCGCTAAGACCAATAGGAGCGGAGCACCAATGAAGAATGTTTCAAAATCGGGGGGTTTTGAAAATAAATTCCACGCGGACGACGTCGGGGGCACAGCTAGTAGTAAATAACGGAGGAAATTCGTTTCCTAAATTTACCATAACAGAATCGAATACGGAGCCTCTAGGTTACAGAGAGGTAGACCGCCGAAAGCTTAGTACGCTCAACCACAGGGACCATCAGTAGCGGTTAGTAGTGGAGCAATTTATACATAATGAATGCATGATGTATGAAAACATAATTATTACTGCATATAACTACATAAATTAAGGCTGTATAAAGATAAGTTTGAAAATCATACAGTTTTTTTTAAACTAAATATTGGTCTTGATGGTTGATGTATATGGTTTTAAATATGTAGCTTCCCTGACTTTAAAACATTCTGTAAAAATACTGAAAAAATTGAGGCTATTAGAACGTAAATAATAACACTGTCAAATAAAATTAGTGTAAGCAAAACATGTATGGAGCTTTTGAGATATCGTCCCAATCATATTTGAACATCTTCTGATATTTGCAGCTAGCCACATCTCGTAAAATATCACATAAAACAGTCTATGCGAGAGCCCGCAAACATCCCTGTCGCTCTTTGGTAACAGATTTATCAGTTTCCAAGCATCTAAACAGTAAATACTGTCGGTGAATTATATCCGTGTAATGCACGCCAAATGTTCGCGCTCATTCTTTATGTCATTCACTCACGCACATATGGAAAGAAGAATAAACAAATCTGCAGAAAGTCAGCGCTCTTATATTAAATTCCTTATTATAATTATTCTTTGTTTGTAAATAATTATATTAATAATTTATTGTTATCAATATAAATAGTTAATAATATTATATTCATAAGACTCAAGCTCCAGGAGTGGAAGTGATAAATGACATTGTGCAATGCTGGATCACGGATCCTTATAACACAACTTCGCTGGTTCTATTAAATAATTTTTTGTGGACTGTATAGGGTATATATATTTGAGAGTGAGAGGTATGCCAAATCCTGCACAAAAACCAATGGGGTAATAAGCACCACTAACCTCGGAATCCACCTCCAATGGGGCAGCTAGACAGCTCTTGAAGTGCACGGCACTAACAAGTCCTCGGATGGCACTTAGGTTAAGTTATGGCACACTCACACCAAGAGCAAGCACGGCTTGTGTCTAAAGTTTAATAGGATCTCCAAGAATGGGATGTGAAACGTTCACTTACACGGAGAAAACGGAACGTCCGAACTGACCTCGCGTGCGTTGGAGACTGGTTCGCCACCACGCAATGGCGGCGAGACCGAAAGCCAGCGGCACTTACAAAACTACCCACATCAGTATAAATCGTGAGGATCCAACAGACATATCGTCGGAAGTAATCTCGGTGAACCTGCAGCCCACCTCTCTACACCCCTTAGCCACTCACACTTGTATTGCCCCTGTCTTCTATAGCATTTTTGGGGCCCATGCAGGGAGTGGCGAGACACCGTCTGACCATCTTGCCATGTTCCCCGAACATTGTGACAGGCAGACGCAATAGTCCCCATAATCCCAGTCCCCTAGTACCACTAGTAATTCATCCCAATAGCCCGGTACTTTTTGTTCTCATTTCCCACAATAGTCCTACACTGGCCGGGGCTTGTCCTTGGGTGCATTATTATATGGTGTAGACAGGGATAATCGCCGGTCTTGTGTCACTACAATTTACATCTTTGTCAAGGGGCCTCTACGTGTTGGCCTTCCCGTGGGCCTACGCAAGCCTTCCAAAAGTCCATGACATTTTTATGGCCCCTGGTCTTTAAAGATATACAATATTCATAAAACCGTCGTAACATAGTGATTAGCGCACTCGCATCCCAAGCTCAAAAAGCGCAAGGTCGAATCTCGACAAAGAAATTATGCACCACTTACTATTCATTCACCTGCCTTATCGTCGGTAGAATTTTGACATTACTTGTATGGAGCGCATATCAAATTTTAACCTATAGTAAGGCAAATGATCGGTTGGTAAGATTTTGGAACGGCCCATTAGTCAACTTCTGATGTAATGTGCATATTTTTATAATTATCACGTGCTAACGGTGGTGGAAAATAGTGTGGAAATCTTTACATCGTGATAACCGGTGTGTCAAACACATTAACCTGCCTTGAACAAGCATGGAGAATATACTGCCCATTCCCCTATAAATGGGGGGCCTGAGCTCAGCAGTGGGAGGTTTATGGGCTGTTATTATTATAATATTCATTGTTTAACCGCCAACTTGTAAAATAGGGTATTCTCAAAGTACAACCTTTATTTTGAGAAAATTCAAAGAATCTTATATATATCTTCTTATATATATTTTTGCATCATTATAATATTACATTTGTGTACAATTGCTGATTACTTATTAAAAAATTATTTACATTTCTTTAAATTTATATATTACAACGTACTGGAACACTTACAAGCCAATAGATGGCGCTGTGCAATAATTGATGTCACAAACGTTTCCCGAAACATATAAAGAATATATACAAATTTTCAATTATATCAGATAAATCTAGGCCTGCGAGGAACAACATTAGCCTCGCTGGAAGATTTTCCTTTGAGACGGAGGAGCATTCTATCTCGCTCCTCCAACCGGTAGGGTCACTCCCTTCAACAATAGATAAGCTACTCAATCACCATGACTCACAAGTATGTATTTACTTGGTAAAATATTGTCTATTTTTTTATTACATATTTTTTGTAATTTGCACAGTTTATGCTGTCTCTCTGTGAGACTGAAGTGCCGTAGGTATAAACTCTTTTTATTATGTATATTAGTCCACATTATGGCGTATCAATATTATTATTACGCAATTCTATAGGTACATGCGAAAGTTATAATAAAACGAATTTATTACGCTTGGTCTTGTTGATATTTTTGGCAATCTTTAAGATATATAACACAAAACTTCTGTAGCCATAAATTTATTAATTTCAGTCATCTTTACTTCTTTTTTTGTTTGAATAAATGCATATTACTCAGCGGTGGCTTCTTCATACATTTACACACTGTGGTATAAACTCTCCCATAGATTTTTCAGAATACTATAATACATAATATGGAACTCTTTATTAAGGCATAAATACGTTTTTAAAGTCCCAACAAAATAACAAACCATGAGCTTAATGTGTTTTGTATCTCCATGGGCGGTGGTGAGTACTTTTTTCATTGCATGAGTTCAGCAGACAGGCAGACGGCCTACCTAATGAAAAGCGATTACTATCGCCTATGAACTTTTATAATACCAAAGGTACTACCAATATACTGCCGCTCTCTAACGGAAGACTGAAACCTGGCCACTTATGCTGGAACACAACTCAAGGTTGTTATGGTGGTATACTCTTGACCAAGAAAGAAAGAATGACTAAACAGATATACAATGCAAATGTGGATGGATGCAGAAGTCGTGGAAGGCCACGACACACCTTCCATGATCAAATTGATCGTATACTAGCAGAAGGTGATGTCAGGAGCCTTAAGAACAGACGAGCGTGCATGACAAGAGCTATGAATGTCAAAGAAGCGAGTGAGGTGTGTAATAATAAGCCTGAATGGCGCTCTGTTGTTCGTGCCTACCCCGCAAGGGAACTGGCGTGAAGCTATGTATGTATGTATGTATGTACTCTTGATCAAGGGTGCCAGCCACCCAGACGGATATATACCCTACCATCTGGCTGTGGGTTATTTTGTCCCCTCTTACGGCAGGCCACCCGGCTGCAGGAAATTAATTCTATCTCCGTTCCTGCATGGATAAAAACCACTTACCATTAGGTAGACCCTTTGCCAATTTACTTACCTTCTAACACAAAGACATTGAAAGTGAAAGCGAATTTAATCAGATGTTATATGGAAATATACCATTTATCATGAAATTTAGTAAATCTAATTTCGTTTACCCCTATAATCTAGATAGTAAGGGTCCGAAAAGCAGCGGTGTGTAATAACTTCTTACGGCATGTAACAAGCTTAGCGTCGAATGAAAATCTCACCTAAATCAAAAGGAATACAATTACATATTTCCGCTTGTTGGGTTATTTGGTTGTATACGCATTCAAATATAGGCATGACCTTTGGAAAAAATCATCTTTGATGTAGCTTGTTATTTTTCTGCCACCCAATTAATGAACACGGGGGAAAATATGCCATTCTGAAATAGGAAGTCAGTAGGCGTTTCATTCTATTTATATATTACGTGTATTCTAAATAGTATATATACTTGGAAAGGCAAAAGTAAGGAAATTAAAATTTTATTTATGTACAAGGTGATCATATAAAAATGTGTAGGAAGATTTACGTATCTAAGAATAATTTATTATATTAAATACTAGCTGTGCCCGCGACATCGTCCGCGTGGAATTTGTTTTCAAAACCCCCCGATTTTGAAACATTCTGCATAAGTGCTCCTCTCCTATTGGTCTTTTCTTTTTTTCTTTTATAGCTAGAGGACAGCAGACAGGCAGACGGCCCACCTGATGGAAAGCGGTTACCGTCGCCTATGGACGTTTGCAACACCAGAGGTGTCATCAACGCGCTGCCGGCCTCGAAGAAATCTTACGACGCCCTTTTTAAAAAAACTCATATCGTAGCGCTGTGGGAAAACCACGGCTGGGAGCTCATTCCAAATCCCCACGGTGCGCAAGAGAAACGTTCTAGAGAAAAACGTTCTAGGTCTTAGCGTGATGATATATAGCCTATAGCCTTCCTCGATAAATGAGCTATCTAACTCTGAAAGAATTTTTCAAATCAGACCAGTAATTCTTGAGATTAGCGCGTTCAAACAAACAAACTCTTCAGCTTTATATATTAGTATAAGATTTATGAAAGAATATTGGCCATATCCGTTATAAATGCAAAGTAACTTCCTGTGCTTGTTACCTACCTCTTCACAACTGTATTACATGCGAATGTAGTTGCGAACTTACTACATAAGACACAGGTGAAAGTAGGCACAGCATCAATTCGCCCTCTTATAGCAACAGTCCCACCGAGGTAAAGACATCTTGGGAGCTCCTTCGAGCATGCTGCTATCGGTAAAGATGTTAGAGCTTAGGACCATCAGCATAAAGTCATTTCCGTTTAAATGACACATTATCATCGACACACGACCACTATGGCAGTGGTAAATAATGATACGCCGATATCACGTCCTACGATTAGAACACATGTTCATGTCATTGCTGACGTCTTGACATGTTGACCTTATTCCTGACGTCTGAACATGTTGACGTCATTACTGACGTCTTAAGGATAGAATGGCATACAGTGCAACGACGAAACGGCTAAACGGATACTTGACTAAGAAATCATTTAAAACAAGGCTCCTATTGAAGTTAAGGAACGTAATGGATTGTATTATATTTTGTGTCAAACATAATTTAAAGAAGCGAAATAGGGAGGGAATGTAAATTTATATGAAAGTTCATATTTACTTATTTAAGCTATTCCTAAGAAACAAACAAATACGTACTTCAGTAGTAAAATTGTGTTTTTACTTCATTCATAATAAAGTAAAAAAAAAACAAGAACAAATGTGCAAAATATAGTAATTTTTATGTTTTACTTCGCACCGACTGCAAGATGTTGTGAAAGAAAGCGGTTAAATATTATTTTTTTGCTTTTTAGTTTGAAGTCGGTTTTTTTTTTGTTATTTTTTTTTCTTTTTAGTTACGCAAGCACTTGAATAGCTTTAGAAATAATATATTAAGTGTCTGCAGAAATTGTACTACTGGCAGGCGTTTACAAGGTTATTATCTCACTCTTCGGTGTTGACATATATTCAGTGATAACAATATTCATCGGTATTACGATATTTGCGGGCGCGATGCGATGGCCGGGAGAAGGCAAAGGGACGGGAAGAAGAAGCAGGGAAGGACTTACCTCGCCACCAGTCCGCCGCCACACTGCGCTCGTCCCCCGGGGGTTCACACTCTCACTAGGATTATGCTTTGATAATTAAATGTGGTTATAACAGTTTATTTCTATTTGTTTGTGTTTTAACAATTTATATATATATATATATATATATATATTATTTTATTGCTGTGACAGCCGTGACAAACACCTAATGGTTTTTTTTTAGCGCATTCTTCATTTAAAGTTTTATTCTTTTCTTGATGGCGAGGATGGGGAGGAAGAATTTATAAGGAGGTGTTCCTCGGCGCAACCAATATTTCTTATAACATTTTTATGCAAAAAGTGAAATTAAATAACCTTCTTATATAAAATATACTCATATTATAAAGAGGTAAGTTTGTGTGTTTGTGATGTTGTAGGGATAATCTCTGAATCTACTAAACCGATTTTGAAAATTCTTTTACTGTTATAAAGCTACGTTAACAGGGAGTGTCATAGGCTATATAACATGACGCTATATACCACGGAAGCGGGACAGAGCGTGGATGAAACCGCGCCGGGCCGCTAGTTATTCATATACCTGAATATACTTAATGTACATTATACAACTTGCATTCGTTCAATTATAATTCAAACGTTATTTTGAATTTAATTAAAAACACATTTAGACAACTGCACTTCTTATCATAACAGAAAAAACGATCAACAATACTACAGAACCAGTCAGAAAGTAAATATGTAACAACAGGGTTATTTCCGTATGAGTAATCGTCAAAAGAGCCTAACAAAAATAACACAATTAATCCGGGGTATTTCATTATTATAAGTTTGTTTAAAATGTAACGGGGATATTGGGTCTACAAAGGAATCTCTTTCCAACCGGCTGGCTTTTGTATACCGGTGTGGTATATTGGAAAGGCTTAAGAGGATAACGTCTGACTGTAACGTGTGCTTTAAAGTCATGATACTACGTGCAAAATGGAAAAAGTGTGAGAGCGATCAAACATAAGCTGAATACTTTGAAGCATGCACACCAATATGTTCAACACCATTCATTTGCCGAAAATAAATCAATTTGGCGCAAATTGTACCAAATAATTCCCTCTCGTGGATTTTTCAAAACGCTACAATATGGGGCTGTTCACGGAGAACGTGAACAAATAGATGTTTAAAGACTTGTTGAGCTAGGCAACGCATCGGCTTACAGAGCTTTTGAAGATTTAATCCATTAGAGAAGTTAGAAATCGACGTCACTTCTTATTGATCTCCAAATACATATTATGTAAACTCATGGACTACTACGATGCATGGCTTTTGAAAAAACTTATTTGGTGTTAGTTTTCAAAGTAATGAGAAGCGTTTTTAAATAACAATGAAGCTTCTCATATGTGCTTTTCACTGTTATGCCCCACTTTTTGTTTATCGAAAGTTTCTACTATATAATACACTAGCTTCTGCCCGTGAAAAGTTGAAAAGTGAAAAGTTTTTTTAACTATCCCACGGGAACTCTTTAATTTTTCGAGATCAAAAGTATCCTATACCAGGATATAAGCTACCATCATACAAAATTTCATTTAAATCAGTCCAGTCGTTTTGGAGATTAGCCCGTACAAACAAACAAACAGAGAAACAAAAAATTGAAAAAAATCTAAATTAGTTCTATTTCACTTCTTACATCCCCCTGACTCGGTTTATAGCATTTTTTTCATTGTACAGAAATTCGACCTCTACAGTTTTATTATATGTATAGATGAGACAAGCTTCTCGTGCACTATTACCCTACAAAATAGTACATACATACATACATACATACATAACTTCACGCCACTTCCCTTGGGGGGTAGGCACGAACAACACAGCGCCATTTAGGCTTATTCTTACACACCTCCCTTGCTTCTTTGACATTCATAACTCTTGTCATGCACGCTCGTCTATTCTTAAGGCTACAAAATAGTAAGTATAGCAAAAGTCACATTAATATTTGGTTTCGTATATTTAATTTTTTTATACACTTTTTTGTCATTTCCTAAATTATTGTAGATCCTCTAGAAGTCCATAACAAAAACGTCCATGAGAATTTTGTTTTTCCTTTAGAAAAATAGGATATATTATTTTCTACTGAACAGTCGAAATAGTTTCTTTTGATAATTTGCTTTAGTTTAGATTACATACTGATAAAATAAGCATACGCAATGATTATTTGTACCATAGTGAACGCTATCAGCTGTAACTTGTTCCACAACACACAAGGTCCGTGTTACAATGCATCCGTGTTTCGCACGTGAGCGCTCATCGCATCGATCAAAATGATTTATTCGTATTGAATGAGCGTCAAGTTTCTACGCCTATAAAGCTAGCGTTAGTTAGAAGGCGGTGATTACCTTATATTATACTGACTATACATATGTATAATTTTTAAAATATTTAAGTCACGCAAAAGTATGAGTCATAGTTTGATTTTAAGTCTATAAGTTAAACATACTTAGAAATAAAACCTTAAAAATAAATAAACTTATAAACTATTCTATAAATAAAGTTATACTTACAAAATAACATAAATCTATAAATAAAAAATTGACTCCAAATCGCTGTCGGCGGGGAGCGTGCCCAAAATGCTGGCCGCATTTCCGCGTTGGATGGCAACGCTAATTCATTGCCCTAGGTGCAAGCCAGCCTTTTGGTCACACAAGACCTCAATTAGACGCGTTGAGAGGTCTCGATAGAGGTGATGAGCTCCAGGCCCCCACGGCCCCAGCTTTTTAAAATTAATTTTATCATCAAAACATTCTGTATTATGTGTTTAGCTACATAGATACTTTATCCACCAGTAAATCGGTAATATTACCCTGTACCTGAATTCAATATCATCGTAACTTAGTACCTAAACTATCATGCGTCTCTTTTGAACAACATGAGTTCGTATCGAATTGACCGTTCTTTTATCTAGTATTGGAGAGACCGAAACTAAAAGCCATAGACTATTATAACTGTGGGGTATTTATCGACAAATTAGAAATGCCAACTGTTATTTTAACCATCGTCAATGTTGTTCCTAGTATATTTTGTGTCAGTTTATTTAGTTGCGCACCAACGTGTTATCTAGCATATGTATCCTTTTAACGTATTAAATTTTCTGTCTATCTTGAAGGTTTTTTTAGGCATTGAAATCGCATTTTTTTATAATTACTATGTTTTCATTTAGTATTAATTAATGTAAAAAAAAATCACATTGGAAACTACATATATAAATTTGGTACTGTGTGTACTGAATACCTGAGTTCACAACTTACTTTTTATACTTTTTAATCTGGACTTTACTAACGCCTGGAAACATTTTTTTTTATTGTAGGAGATCAGCAGACAGGCAGACGGCCCACTTGATAGAAAGCGGTTACCATCGCCTATGGACATTTGCAACACCGAAGGTGCTACAAATGCGCTGCTGCTCTCTTAAGGGAGACTGGAACCTGGTCACTAATGCCGGAACACAACTCAAGGTTGTTATGGCGACATACTTTAGACCAGGGGTGGTAGCCATCCAGTCGGGCGAATACCCTACCACCTGGCAAAGAGTAATTGCAAGTAATTTATTGATATTTGGCATATATTTTAGATAGAAATCGCTCTTAATGAGACAGATGCCTTACGTGTTACTATCCAAAGAATAAACGTTTTATTAAAAGCTATGCATTTCTCTGGGTAGGTATTAAAATTTTTAATTAAATTTTATTTACTTCATTTGTAGATAGATAGATAGGTTAATTTAGTTGTTTTATATAGTTGGTATAATAATAACACAGCGGTACACAGTATTCTATTTTCCATGGCGGTACACTAATAAGAAATAACCAATGAGAACATAATCTTGTTCTTCTTTTTTAATAATATATGCATAATGTGAAACGGAAAACTCAATACCTTTTCCTAAAATAAAGGGTACATGATATAACTATAACTTACGATAAAATCACAAGGATAACCCTGCCGAATCGAATAGCTTATGGGACGAACACAATGGTATCGGCATGGTGTAATCTGAATCTGGTAAGATTACCCCGTAATAACCATTGTGAATGCCATGGGTTGGGGACAGCTGTTCAATAGGGATTATTTAAAATTAGTTTTTTCCCTATAAATTGCTATTTTTGTGGATGAATTGTTGCTAAATATGGCTGGATTGTACATATGGTTTTAGCTATTTAATATCAGGCTAGTAACAATTTTATAATAGAAGAACAATTTCTAAGACTGAAGAAAAGGATACCAGTTACGCTTGTTATATTCGCTTTGCTTCCATTTTAATAGCAGATACTGCTGAGGAGTAGAACTCTTTACCGTCATCTGTTTTGCTTGAAATATTCAGTTTAGGTGCCTTTAAGTCTCGCGTGAAAAGGTTTCTTCTAGATAATGACAATTGTGTGAATATGTTTGACATTCATAACTCTTGTCATGCACGCTCGTCTGTTCTTAAGGCTCCTGACATCACCCTCTGCTAGTACACGATCAATTTGAACGTCGTTTTACGTCCTGCAATTAAAATAAAAAAAAATCTGAACTGCTTCAGCGATTTAAAATACATTATTTTATTACCATAAAAAATATTATAATATTATTATTGAATACGACAGGTTACGATAACATTAAGACTTACGTCAATCTTTACGACAAAAGCTTATTTATATTTTTTTTATGAAAGTATAAGTTTGGGTTTGACCACTGTTTCACCTGATGTTGAGTGATGACGCAGTCTAGGCTGGATCACGCTTAGGTACTTACAAGATACCTATTCACTCGTGACTTGAAGACTTCAAGATTGCATTTGTCAGGAAAAACAGATTCCGTCAAATTATTCCACTCATCGGCAGTGCCTCACTTACTAAGCTACTTGTAAGCCGCGCGCAGAAGTTTTGCCGATGACTACTTACTATTATTGTATTGTGTTACTCTCTGTTATTGTATATACTTATGTGAAGTATATACAATAAAAAATTTAAATAATAAATTTATCGCAACAACTATTTATGTAACCGGCAAACCTGCGCATGGTTAGTATGTAAATATACCTTCACTAATATGTATAATTATTGTTAAATTGTAAGAAATATCTAAAATTCTTATTAATACTCAAAATAATCTTACACTATAAAGTAAGCAACTTAATACTTTTATTAAACTTTGCCCCTGATACAAACCTTAAATATTATCCACTTCAAATAAACCAACAAAGAGCTCGATGGGAGATTTTTTCCATAATAATCTGCCTATGAATAGAATCATAACACCATAGACCCCTTACCGAATATTTGCCATAGCATTACAGATCCTCTCCCTGTTTAGATACGATTCATTCTTAGACGTGACGACTGAAAATGAAATATGTTCATATTACCATAATTCCATAACTAAACACGAAAATATATTCTAATAACGTATACACATATTTTGATTTTTTTTATACACCTTTCAAAAGTTTTATTGTGCGTATAAATTTTGTTTAGGAAGTTTTTGTATTGTAGTGAGTCTTAAGAATTTGATAGGTGTACGTATGTTCTATTACAACATGTAATTATTATGGGTATAAAACAATTATTATATTATATTCTTTAATCGTTCTTTGTTAACAACAAATAGGGATTTCAAAAGTTTTATATTGAAATGGCTTATAGAATTAAATTACGATGATGTAGAGAATTTTCTAAAAATACGCATATAATAAAAACTTCATACGCATCGGCACACACACAAACAGTCACATACACACACACACACACATACACAAACTATTTAGAAATTTCGTTAAATGTTGTGTTAAATGAATTTGATGTTATTGTGTTTACATTAAGGCAGAGGACCCTAACTCCAATACTACAGTGAAAACTAGTTTAGGGGCTAGTAGAATAAAAAAATACTGTCTGATCAATGTAGAAGTTTTAAATAAATAAATAAAAAAAGAAAATATAATCGTTCGTATTCATCCTAATGTTAAACTAGAGACAAACTGATCTAACTTCCCTACTTAGCAATGCATTATAACTTCTGAACTCTTGAATTTTCATGAACACAGTTTTAGAAGCGTACATTTGTTTTATCGCCACCTACTCTGTCATTGCTCAGGATATTTTCTTAAGTTTTTGCGACTAGTATACATAATAAAATCACTTTTTAACGGTTTAAAGCGCAGTTTTTTTTTTAACTTGTATTTCGGCGTTTCGGCCACTTTTGAGGAGCCGTTATCACGGAAGATAAAAATGTCAATTTTTTTTTAACCTACCACTAACTTTTATCCCATAGGAACCGTACATTTTTCCGGGATAAAAAGCCTATGAGCTATTCCAGACTATAATCTATCATTTTATTCAGATCCATTTTTTTATTTTTATTGCATGAGTTCAGCAGACAGGCAGATGGCTAACCTGAGGGAAAGCGGTTACCGTCGCCTGTGGACATTTGTAATACCAATCGTGCTACCAATGTGCTGCCGCTCTCTAAAGAGAGACTGAAACCTGGCCACAACTGTAGGTTGTTATGGCGGCATACCAGGGGTGGTAGCCATCCAGGCGGGCTAATACCCTACCTTGCTTACATCATCTGGGCACTAAACTGACAAAATATGCAAAAAAAAAACCAAAAATATCCGTCTAAAGGCAGTGCATGGCGTGTCTAACTGTTTATAGAAGTTACGACCGCAATGCGCTTACACTAATGCCGTTGGAACAGTTTCTTTAATTTGTACAATCTATATTCTATACTAATATTATAAAGAGGTAAAGTTTTGCCAGGTGGTAGAGTATTTGCTCGACTGGATGGCGACCACCCCTGGTCTAGAGTATGCCGCCATAACAATCTTGTATTGTGTTCCGGCATTAGTGACCAGGTTCCAGTCTCCTTTAAGAGAGCAGCAGCGCATTTGTAGCAACTTTGGTGTTGCAAATGTCCATAGGCGATGGTAACCGCTTTCCACTAAGTGGGCCGTCTGCCTGTCTGCTGAACTCCTGCAATAAAAAAAAAATAAAAAAAAAGTTTGTGAGTTTGGATGTCCGGGTTATCTCTGGTACTGCTAATCCGATTTTTAAAATTATATCACCAATAGAAAGCTACATTATTGCCAAGTGTCATAGCCTATATTCGATTGTGATTAATAAATCAAAAAAGTAAAAAATGTTTTACGCCCAGCAAAGTGGGTACGGGTCAGCTAGTAAGAAATAAACAACTGATAGACTTAGTAGGACGATATTAATAATTATAATAATCGGCAGACAAACACACGTTGTTATCCCCAAGCTACGCCAGTTACGCTTGTGTTATGGGTCATATACAACGGACCACTCTGGGGCCGATCCCAGACTCCCAGTAAATAGCAGAAAGTTCGTTTCCGAAATTTACCATGCCTCGAATCGAACCCGGGGCCTCTGCGTCCAGCGAGTTCGGTCGGCTGACACTTAGTCCACTCAACTACAAAGGCCATCATATTATGAAAGATAGATGCACAGACATGACAATTTCATAAAGGATCTTTTTTTCCAAAAAAATATTAGAAATCTAACAAATGATATAACGCGAAACTAATTAAAATGGACTCGAACAAAGTTCCGCTAACAGTAGAAATTAAATTATCTAAAAACACTCAAACAATTTCAATGAAATGTCCAAACTAATCTAATAATCCGGTGCTCGATCAAATATCCTGTCCGCGTTTACTATCTGCTAGTTACCTATTATATCCCGGTGCTATACAAATGTTTGTGAAAGCAAGCCTTCCAGGTGGAACAAATACGAATAGAGCTTTCTGTATTATCCACTTTTATTATAATCAAATATCAACTTTTGAAATTGTGTCTTGTTCAAAAACATAGTACATATGATTTAGAATTATCTAAATGATAATAATATAATATTCTTTAGTATCAAATTAATTATGTATCAACATTTTTTTAACGAATACAAAACCGACTTGAAACTAAAAAGTAAAAAAGAAATATTTTCTACATTTGAAGTTGGTGAATTTGCAAATTTGTTATTTTTTTTATGTTTTACTTGGCACCGACTTTAAGATGTTCTAGATTTTTGTAGATTCAAATTGGGTATTTGTTGTTAAAAAAATATTTTCTACTTTTTATATTTTGTAGAAATAATATTTTAAGCGCCTGTCGAAATTGTATAACTGGTTTGCGTACACAAGTTTTACGTTTCTAAGAGTGTAAACGCTCGGCGCATTTCAACAAGGATTGCTCTCAATTTCCCTGGGATCCACTCATCAGATCCTGATTTGGTGGCAATAAAACAACGTCAGGAATTATACTATTTAGAAAAAAATTGAAAATCGGTCAACAATTGACATAGAAACCGCGTAACAAACATATAAAAAAAAAATACAGCCGAATTGAGAACCTTCTTCTTCCAGAAGTCGGTTAAAAATAAAAACTAAGCACTAACAAATTTATACATACACAGGTATATATTACTACTAGCTGATACCCGCCCGCCTCGCGTGCCGTAAAATCCGTTCTTAGCTGACCTCTACTTGGCGAAAAGAAGGTCCATGCCAAATCTTAAGTCTATAGGTATCCTGAGATATTGTGATGAGTCACTAAATCGGTCAACAATTGAAGAAGAAATCTAGTAACAAACATACAAAAAAATGCAGTCGAATTGAGAATCTCCTTCTTCTAGAAGTCGGTTAAAAATAAAAACTAAGCACTAACAAATTTATACATACACAGGTATATATTATTACTAGCTGATACCCGCCCGCCTCGCGTGCCGTAAAATGGGTTCTTAGCTGACCTCTACTTGGCGAAAGGAAGGCCCATGCCAAATTTTAATTCTACAGGTATTATAGTTCCTGAGATATCGTGATGAGTCACTATATACGTGGATTTCAATTATATCTATACTAGAGTTTACCCCGCGGCTCCGCCGCGCGTCAAACTCTAGTGCGTACCTCTTGTTTTAAGAGCAGGCATTATACAGGATATATTGTATTGTATTTTTATGTTGGTGCTATTTACCCTCGGAAGATTTACTTCATTTTATATCGCAAACTATCCCATCTACCGGGATAAAAAGTATCTATGGCCATTTTCGGTATTCAGACAGACAGATCGAATGAAAGTCACATTTTTTTTAAGATTATGAATTTGTATATCTATAAACTTGATAAATGATTGGTCTCCCGTTCAAACTTTAATACCCTATTTCAACCCGTTCTAGTTTTTTTCGTATAACTAAATATTGTGTAAACTACACAAACGACCAAAACTATCAAACGTACTAAAATTGCCGAAACTACCAAGTCTACCAACCAAAACTACAAAATCCACCAACCAAAATTACCACATCTACCTAAACTACCACAATTACCAAATCTACCAATCAAAACTACCACAACTCCCAAAACCACCACAACTAACCAAACTACCACAACTACTAAAACTACCACCACTACCAAAACTACCACAACTATCAAAACACCGTAGCTACCAAAACAACCGAATATATCAAATCGACCAACCAAACCTATCAAAACTACCAAATCTACAAACCAAAACTATCACAACTATCAAAACTACACAACTACCAAAATAACCGAATCTACCAAATGTACCAACCAAAACTACTATAACTACCAAATCTACAAACGAAAACTACCAATACTACCACTATTACCAAAACTACCACAACTACCGAAACTATCAAATCTACAAACCAAAACTACCGCAACTACCAAATCTATCGAAACTACCAAAACTACCATAATTACCAAATCTACCAATCAAAACTACCACAACTACCAAAACCACCACAACTAACAAAACTACCACAACTATCAAAACTACCGCAAGTACCAAAACAACCGAATCTACCAAATTTACCAACCAAATCTACCATAACTACCAAATCTACAAACCAAAACTACCACAACTATCAAAACTATCAAAACTACCAAAATAACCGAATATACCAAATCTACAAACCAAAACTACCACAACTACCAATAGTACCACTACTACCAAAACTACCACAACTACCGAAACTATCAAATCTACAAACCAAAACTACCACAACTACCAAATCTACCGAAACTACCAAAACTACCACAATTACCAAATCTACCAATGAAAACTACCACAACTAACAAAACTACCAGCATAAACTACCGAGAATAGCAAAACTACCAACCAAAACTACCACAACTACCAAAACATCCAAAACTACCCAAAACTACCTAAACGACCAAATTGACCAAAATAAACAAAATGACGAATGACGAAAAAAAAGGTTACATAAATCTATCCCAAAATCTATCCCAGTATCCGGAATGAAAAGTATCCCTTGGCTACCCTCGGTATTCAAATTACATATGTACCGAGTATCAGCCAAATCGGTCCAATAGTCTTTCCATAAAAGGATAACAAACAGAGAGACAAATATACTTTTATCCCGGAAACTATCCCATTTTCCGGGATAAAAAGTATCCTATGTTCATTCTCGGCATCGAAAATATATATATACTGAGTTTCAGCCAAATCGGCCCAGTAGTTTTTACGTGAAAACGGAACAGACAGACAGACAGACAGACAGACAGACAGACAGACAGACAGACAGACAGACAGAGTTACTTTCGCATTTATAATATTAATAGGGATATATATATAGATTATCACGCTTGATTGCCACGGGGGTAGGTAGTGACAATGGGTTTGGACTTATTGCGTAACAGATTTTCTGTATCATCTAATTTCAATAATTTCTTCAGTCAAGCATGACTATTCGAAATGCTCTTTATACGACCTTGTTCAAATTCTTGCGACTTACAACTCCAACGATATACAATGTGTATTAAAATTTAATTAAATATGAAAAACACTTGACTCCTTGCAGCGCCGAGCGGTCCGGATTGTCAACGATCCCGATCTTATAGACGGTTTAGAGTCTCAGTTAGAAGTCTCAGAAAAGACGTGAGCATTCTAAACGTGTTCTATCGTCTGTACAGTAGGGATTGTTTTGATGAGCTATTGATTTGGTGCCTACGTCGCCATTTTACCACCGCACTGCTTGTAGGCGATTAGTTCATCCACACTTCCTTAACATCTGGAAGTCATCCATTGTACGTGGCGCTCGCTCCCTTATGTCCTACATGAGCAAGCTATGAAATTAACTCCCTCAAACAGTAAACAGATATTTAGAGTCCCAACGAGGTAGGCAACGCATAGGCTCCATTAGTGTTGCAGATGTCCATGGGCTACGTTTGCCAGTTTGTCTACAAGCAAACATAAAAAAGTTAAAAAGTAACAGAGAATAAAAAGGCCTACAATAAAACACAAGTGAATAAAAGTCATTTATGAACATAAAATAATTTTTTTTAACTTTCATTGGAAACTTTCATAAGAACCTATTGTAATGATAGCACACAAATAGCGGTGTATTAGTAAAGTCTTTCTTTTCAAATATGTCACTAAATAAAAGAAACTCTCGACTTCTTTAACTAATATAAAATATGTTCTCATTTAATGAACGCCAAAGAGCAGTAAATCCTCATTACAAGGCCCACAAGTTAATCCTTACAAAAAACAAAGAACTGGAACAATGAATTTTTTTCAACGCCTTGAAATCTTCAAGTACTCTCAAGTGAACAATAAAACTATTTTGCATTCGTTGTAATGCATTGGGGATGAGACTAAAGTACAAGTTCTCTTTTGTACATCTTAACTTCAGGTAATATCTTTTTATGAAGACGACTACAGGTAAATGGGTTGTGGTCCCTATATCAACAGCGCAAGCGTCTTAATCGCAAAAAAGTTATGGTGGCGAAAATGATGAAGTATTTTCAAAATATTTTAGGAATTGATAACTAGAACCTGTACTTATAAAACTATAACGATCTACAATATGCGGTTCTTCAGACCATTGGCAGATAAACACACACATTGTATATCTTCAAGCAATTCAAGTTACGCTTGTGTTATGGAGAATATAAAACGGACTACTCTGGGGCCAATCCCAAACACCCAGACAATAACAGTAAATAACAGAACGTTCGATTCCGAAATTTACCATACCAGGAATCGAACCTAGAGTATCTGCGTTCTAGTGAGTTTAGGCGACTAAGACTTATCCCGCTCAACCAAAGAGACCGTCAGGTTGAGGAGAGAAGAGGTCACAGAAGGTGTAAACAAATATTTAAAGTCTTAATGAGGTAGGCAACACATCAGTTCTCTTGGGTTCTTTTGCAAATATCCATGGTTGAAGGTATGCACTAGTCACCAAGTGCACCCGTTTGCGCAAATATAAAAAAAAATTGGAGAGAAGTTCCAGCTGAGGTATTCTGTGCGCTACAGTACATAGTTGTTCAAAAGCTTCGTTATTAAATTTCTTCTAGATTGGCAACGACTGACGCCCTTTGAATTGCAAACGTTAATTTTTCATATTTACGTGACTCAAGTAGGAACGAATTCGATAAGTGCTTAGCAGTCCGTACACAATGAAGATTTTTGTAGATGCGACAAACGTCCGCACTTGTTTTTGTTATTTCAATAAAAAAATATTGAATATAAAATACTTAATAAATCAAAAGATATTGTTGAATATTTTCTTAAGTTTTCGCGACTTGTATACATAATATACATAATAATAAGTTGGCGGTAGGCTAAATAAAACTTTAACAATACTCGTTGACACTTGACATCTTTGTCTTCCGTGATCACGGCCACTGAAAAGTGGCCGAAACGTCGGAAAAACCAAAATCAAATAAAATTACCGCGCTTAAAACCGTTAAAACGTAGTTTTATTAGATATTGTTGAAATTAATTTTCTTTGAAAGTAATTTTAAGCTCAATCACCTGTATTGACTCCGTTTATTCGGTCAGTTATCAAAGCATTTCAAATATTTAATTTAAATAGAAAAGTATCTATGGTTTCTTTAGACACCTTTTTTCAAGAATAAAAAAACAACTAATCAATGAACACGGGACAGTATTCTTGCGACACTTATGAGTCTATGACTAATTTATCTGAGATTGAGACAACACTCGCTGACAAAGAGGCCATACCCTGAATAGTGTCAAGTGCTTAACACTCAACTACTAAAAATACAGTGTTACATTGTTCTCTGAAACAATAAGAAGTGCACTTGAACTACAATAATGTTTAGTGAAGTAAAAACGCTTTTTAGTTATTATCAACCTCTTAAGTATTTCTGTGGATTATTTATTATTAACGACCAAAATCCTCTTTTCATTTTTTTTATTGCATGAGTTCAGCAGTTAGGCAGACGGATCAACTGATAGAAAGCGGTTAGTTAATATCGCCTATGGACATTTACAACACCAAAGATGCTACAAATGCCCTGTTCTCTTAAAGGAGACTGGAATCTGGCCACTAATACCAGAACATAATACAAGGGCGGCATACTCCAGATCAGGGGTGGTAGCCATCCAGACGGGTAAATGCCCTACCACCTGGATGTGAGTTATTTTTTCGCCTCTTATGACAGGCCGCGCGGCCGCAGGTATTATTTCTCCGTTTGCACGGATGATAAAACTACAGAAAAGAAACTCTTCTAAACTTATGTTTACTAGTTACCATGGAAATTATAGATATTATAAACATAAAAAAGTTTATATAATTGGACGTAGTTTAGCAGAAAGGACTTAACCCCACATTGTGGTCAAAAATGAGTTGTATATACTAATTTACCAGCAATTTTTGCCTAAACTTAAAACCTCAATAACTCAAAAACGACTTTTTGTGTGTTAGGTTGTTTCTGCTAAACTACGTCCAATTAATATTATGAATAAAAAAAGTGACAAACAAACAACAACAATGATTTGGGTGTCACTTCACTTTGGTCATAATTTCAATAATACATTAATAATTTTACTTTCAGTATCGAGCATGATATTACGATACTGTGGTCTCAAAAAAATAGTCGACACCATCTCATTCTTTGAGAATAAAAATATCCTAATTTCATGCTTTTTCTTGAAAGCACAATTTATGATCAAAACAAAGTGACGAATAATTGAGTTATATATATGTGACATAACAGCCTCAGGATACAGAACTCAATCAAACCAATCACATCCAACCCTAAACTGCGATAAACAATAAAGATAACCAATCGAATCATGTCTACTGGGTGCAATGTTGCCATGTATGATTTTTTTTTTGCAAGAACACATTGCGAGACATATTGATGTATTAGAAAAAAGAAGTAACACGTTATCGTATTGTGTATGATGATTTGATATTTCTATTTTTGATGTATAAAAACATTGCAAATTTTTTGTCTCAAATAGAAGTTCGCATAATTCAGCATGCACTAGAATACACCCGGTGATGCATTTGTACATTTTTTAACGAAACGAAATTCAATTGAGGATTTACCACTCCGAAGGAATGTTATTGCCACCCAAGTTAGGGATACTCACTAATACCTTATGCTAAGGCTACGGGAAAGCGTAAGGAATACCAACTCTGCATACCCTGTCACTGATACACGTGTACCTGGGATAACCGCTTCCTTATAGATAGTATAGATCTAAATCTATTGATTTAGCTGAATAGTCTAGATTCTTGTTGAAATTTAATTTGAAAGAGTATAATTTTTTTGATTGTCTATTTTGTTCATTAACTTCATCGTAGTAGATTAACTCTAAGAATGAAGCTTTTCCAGTGAAAAAGGTGACTTCGTAAATTTTCTACATTCAACATAATTAAATAGCGCTACAGGTCTATAGGTCTTTTTAAAGCCAACTATAGCCACCAATGACCGCCGTCTGTGGCCACCTACAAAATGTATGAAAGAGCGTGTCAACTGCTTGTCGCTGGCCACAGGTAGCTGTTGTCGATGGCCCCTTATTTCCCAGCGTAATTAAGTTTTTGAAATTAGGCGCTAATAGTTATAATATAGTATCTTACCACATCAATTATTTGCAATACCTTGTTTTTTTATACATACAATATGTAATATGTTAATATTTTAAATAAAAGTCTTTAATGCCTATGATTTTCTTACAGTGTTACTGACTTGCTTTCGTGCTATTTAAGGCAAAACGAATTTTCGAAATTGGACAGATAGTTCTCGAAATCAGCATTTAGAAGCTCAGAGTACATTATACAGAAGTACGTTATAAATAAATATATAATGTTTTGTCTTAATGTCCTTAACGTCAATAACAAATTTATAAATTTTGCTAATTATTAACTCTCCGTCACATAATCTCACTCAGGCATGGTTCGTATATCTTACCGATCGTTCATTTAAATAAAATAAATAAATAATCAGCAGATAAACACACATACTGTATACTCCAAATTAAGCAACTTACGCTTGTGTTATGGGTTATATACAACGGACTACTCTGGGGCCGATCTCAAACACTCAGACCATAGTAAATAACGGAGAAAATTAATTTCCGAAATACACCATACCAGGAATCGAACCCGTAGCCTTTGCGTTACAGTGAGGTAGGCTGGCAAATCTTAGACCGCAGAACCACAGAGGTCTTTACCTTACTATCGGTTACAATTTATCATATGCTCCAAGACTGAAATAATGTCAAAATTCAATCGATGGTAAGGCGAGTGAATGAATAGTAAGGAGTAGGAACCGGCTATCACTCTACCTGGCAACACTGCACTCTACGACCCGCATAAACAATGACTCACTCGCACCTGCCCAGCTAATGTTATTAGCAACACATCGGCATCGGTTGGGTTGGGCAAACAGACTTTATTCGATTAACTTCACAAAATTCAATTTTACAATGTAAATTGTTTATTAATATTTTAGCTGCTGTCGGCTGATGAAATTGATCTCGTTAGAAATTATATTTTAATATTTATGGTTGGGCTTATCTGTTTTAAACATGGCTGCCGGCTCGATGTGACTATCCAAGATAATATATGGGATACGGACACACGTTTCAATAAATAATATTTTTACATAGAAAAAATAGGCGTTAAAAATGACTTATCATCCAACATTTCAATTAAATCATCATAACAGGAATAATTTAAATTAGAGCATAAACTCTATATAACGGCACTGAAGGGACTGTGCATTTTATGGCGTTATAGAGAGTTGTCGTTAAATAGAGAGAAGTCTGTTACTTTTTTCTGACGTCTTTTGCTACATCAGTAATTTTTTCCGCGGAGTGACGCTCGCGGACCGCGTTCGTAATACCGAAGTAAGAAAGAGAGTTGGTCTGAAAGAGAGTGTCGGGGTGAAGGTAAGGAAAGGAATGCTCCGGTGGTTCGGGCATGTGGAAAGAATGCATGATGAAAGAATGACTAAACAGATATACAATGCAAAAGTGGATGAATGCAGAAGTCGTGGAAGGCCACGACACACCTTCCATGATCAAATTGATCGTGTACTAACAGAAGGTGATGTCGGGAGCCTTAAGAACAGACGAGTGTGCATGACAAGAGCTATGAATGTCAAAGAAGCAAGTGAGGTGTGTAAGAATAAGCCTAAATGGCGCTCTGTTGTTCGTGCCTACCCCGCAAGGGAACTGGCGTGAAGTTATGTATGTAAAAATTACTACATAGTAATTTTTTGTATTTTTTACTTATTTTATTCACATCTTGCGACATCGAGACATCTTGGTGATAACATGAAACAAAATTTGTTCCGTCTTTGCCAAAATGGCTGTACAAATCTAACTAACTCTGAAAATAAATAGACGAAGTTATAATAGTAGTACCAAACATAATTTGCCCTAGAGGAGTAGACCAATACATTGCTAATATTTCTTACAGCTTTCGATCAGCGTTGATGTGTGTACTGTGAAGGGTAAATACAAATTCAAGTAAACCTCATAGATCAAGTTTGTGTTTTGATAGATCCTCTCTGTAGGTCAGTAGGCACTTGGGGCGAGTTATCGGCCCGTGTTAGTTTAGGACTTGAATGGTTAGGCCTCGAAACCAGCGGGTAAAAAGGTATAAGCCGTAAAGTAAAATACTTTAAGATTCTTTAGATTAAATTTGTTATATTTATAAAGTGCTTTGAAAAGGATATATAGATTCCTAGTATTTTTTAGCGTTGCGGATATCATAGTGATAGGAAATGGAGATTGAAACTATGTTTTTCTTAAATAAAATTAAAATAAATTTATTAATTAATAATTTTACGTCTTACTTATAAGATCGGAATAGAAGTGACTTATGCTAAAGAAACACAATATTTTATATTCATAATTTAGTGTACAATTAATTTTTATATTATCTACTTTCTCTACTTACTAATTGTCATTGATTAATACTTAATAAATAATACTAAGTGAATCATATACAACTTAAGTAATTAAGGATACTTTGATGTAACAATAGGTGATATTAAGTTCTTAGTTTACATGCCTATAAAAAGCCATTCGTACTTAACAACTATTTATATTTTATATTTGCATAACTTAAAAAAGTTATTTCTTACAATTCTCAAAGACGTCTTCACCGTGATAAACACGTATCTGTGTGTGCGTGAGGCCAAAAGCGAGTATAATTGGACGCGACTTTCGCTACTAATAGTTCCATCAAACACGCACACTATCGCAATATACATATACACGCGTTCAATCACGAGTAAAGTCCCGCTCGCATTTATGAATTGCAAGAACTATAAGCGAAAATGTTTAAATAAAAACTTTTGAATGCGAATAATATAAATATTTAATTGCACTTTAAGTTAAGTAAGGTATGTTAGTCGAGAAAGGTAAGTACGGTAACGGACATTTTACTCCCGCTGTTTTCAGGGCTCTAACTTATTAGACACGTCTTGATTATTTTGATCTTTACCCTATTTTGGGGATTGTGGTTGTAAACCCCTGTTAATTTTAGATTCTCGTGTTTCCACGTCTTATATCGAGATGTGATGGTATTTCAGAAAATTTTTTCTTGATGGTTGATGAAAGGGTACAAGATAACCCGCATTATTTATTGCCTAATTGGGATGAATGTGTATACAATTTGGAATCAAATAAATATTTTGTATTTCAGAGATTTCGTGATATGAATGCATTTGAACTATAATATGTAGGTATAATTTTCGACATTAAATATTTATATTACTTTGGTATTATGTATATGCCCGCAACTTCATTCAAACTTGACTAGAAATTTCTGCGACACAAAATATTGCAGCATTTAAAAAATAATATAAGCAATCGTTTTAGTGGAAACTGTGTCAGAATAAGCTAATTTTTATGCACTCCAAGTACTTCAAACCCCTTCCGGGAAAATTCCCGCGGGATTCCTGGTATAAAAATATCTCACATTTTACTATATAAAATTTGCTATCGAGCAGTGACAAAATGACATTGGAATTATTATTTTTTGAATCTAGCCATTTTAAATAATTCCCAGAAAAATTCCCGCGTGGTTAGCTGTAGATCAGCGACAACCGCATCAAAATTGGCTTAGTTGTTTTTTTTGTGAATCTCGAACAAATTAAAATAAAATCGCACCGTGTTCTCCGTCTTGTATATAGTCTATTACAATTCTTTTTTAAGGGTTCAATGTTATGTAAAAAAAATACAGACACCGCATGTTCAGAATTTTATAATATAATAATAGATTTCAATGAGCAGATTTCACAACAAAAATAATTTCGATAGGTTTTCTTATGTTTTCATCAGTTTAAGTTACAGGTGCTTTAGTATATACAACTAAGTAGCTATTTGTAGCGAACTAAAAACTCTTATAAAATTTCACGCGGTATGTAACTATCAAATAGTTTTTTACGTTTCTGTATGGCAATTATTAATTTTCCTTCCATTATTATAAGGACAAAAAAAGGCTCTGTGATAACAGTAATTACTAACATTCACCAAATCGTAATTATGTAACAACTACCCCTGGTGAAACCCTGACTCGGGGTCCACTCCCCTCGTTACATTGTCGGCGTCCACGCCCCGCTCGCCTCCGTCAGTCTGGTTCCAACCGCTCAATGTACAGTCACGTGCAGTGTTCATTGACTTGAAAAACTTTCGTGTTTTACGAACTTCTTTTAATCAGTGACTCTTTCTGTGCAATAATTAGCTAGTTGGACGTTGTCGATACAGTCGGTAAGTGTTTTTTGTGACTATGTTTAATAGATATTAGGTTTTAAATTAATCAAAAACCCGTCACATAATTTAATTAAAATATTTTTTGCTGTATATAAGACACTGGATATAAAGACATCATTTAATTAAAAAGAAAAGAATTTATATATAGTTATTAATGGTCAACGTAGTACACATAAACAACTAATTTGAGGCTGATCTCAGTACCGCTCATATCAGAGCAAATAATGAAATCGTCTATTAGCCTAGTCAGAATCAAACCTGAGTTGTAATGACACAAATAGACCGAAACTCAGAATACTACATTACCGAGACGCTTTTTATTTTATGAAACGATTATATCATCCTGAAGTTTTCGTAAGAAATGTATTATGTTATTTATGACACTTAATCTATTTTTATTATTAAGTAGAGACTTGCCACTGTTTTACCGAGAATGTATGTAAAAAAAAGAAGAAACAGACTGACAAATAAATCACTATCGCGTACTATAATTATTTTAATCTATCCCACTACTGATTTATTTTATTATACCATGGCAGAAGTGTCGGTAGACGACGACGTACATACCACGACATACCATGATCAAATTGCAGAAGTGTTAAAAGGGGGTGAGGTTAAAAAGCATGTCAAATAAACGTGCATGTTTGAAGAGGTTAATGAAAGTAGATGAAGCGAAAATTGTTTGTCAGGATCGTCGCAAGTGGAGATCAATAGTCTCTGTGTAATATATAGGGAAACAGGTGTGATAATATGTATATATAATTAGATATATAGATAACTCTTTATTGTACACCAATACAAACATGAACTTAAAGACTAAAATTATATCTAGTTATGTACAAAAGGCGTTCTTATCGCTAAAAAGCGATCTCTTCCAGACAACCCCAATTTAATGTAATTTAATTCCATCTTATCTTACATATGTATAGAAGAAGAATAATAATTAGCCTCTTTCCAATTTCGTAAATTTCATGAATGATTTGGTATTGTATGAATCAAAACTTGGTTTTGAATTATGTTTGTATATATATTGATTCATAGGTTTTTTATGTAGATACTTTAGGTTTATAGAGAAATATTAGTTTAATTGGTGGTAGACGTATGAAGCCGAGTGACACGTAAATGATTTATAATAGTAGATTATAACTGGCCGTTACTCGCGACTTCGTTCGCGTGGAATTTAATTTAATTAGCCTTCCAGTGCGGCGACGGCGGTGGCGTGCACGTGGGCCTTTCAATTTTTTTTAAATAAAAGTAACCAAAGTAACTCCTTATAACATTAGCTATCTGTCAGTGAAAGTTCCATCAAAATCGGTCCAGCCGTTTCAGAAATTAGCCGAAACATCCAGACAGACAAACAAAAAATTTAAAAATTGATTTTTTGATATAAGTGCCGTATGTCAAAATAATAAATTCAGATAAAAAAAAACGGGGAGCGTGCCCAGAAGGCTGGCTGCATTGCCACGCTGTATGGCAATACTTACACATTAATGTATGGAAAATAGACCATAATGTTAAAAAAACGTACCATATATAACTACATATGTGGCACTTTTTTTTAATTGTTCTTTTTTTTTACTTTTTTATGAAAGTATCTATACTTTCGTATGTATTTAATAAGAAGCTGTTATTTGGACATTACAAACAGACATTTTAATTTTATTTATTTGTAGTATAGAAGATGTAACGTAATGAGGTTTGATGAAATGAAAGATTGCTGATTACTGCAATCGCAAACAATGAATCATACCAAATTGAATAGAAGCTTATTAAGGCTTTCAATTTATTGCTGATGAAAATTTCACAAATATTATCTTTTAAAAAATAAGAGGTTGATTGAAAGTTCTTATTGAGATTTTTTTATAGAAGTAATAATAGAGTGGTAGCGAAAAGCCTGATTACAAAGTGTGTTACGAGTTAGAAATTAGATTTTTAATCTGCGGAGAGTCATTCGTTAATATAATTATTTGTGAACTACATTATAAACGTAGCTTATTTATTGACGACTAGAAAGCTTAAGGCTTGCAGCAACGCCAACGTACTTGATGATTTGTCGATAATGATTTTTTGGACGATAGCCGGGATTCCAGAGACGCGGTCATTATTCAGAGGCATTATTATTTAATGTAAATAAAATAAAGTAGTATTTAAAAAAATAATAATGCCGAATTATTTATCTCTCTTTTATGAAGAAGTAAATATTTAGATTATCCTGTTTTGTTAAAACAGAAGGAGTAAAATGTCAATAATTTGGAGATGATTTGCTGAAGTTTGTACTTAATTTAAAATAAATATAGGAAAATTACTAAAAAACCACGATACGTCTCATATCGTGAAGAATTTTTATATATTTTTTTTGGTAAATTATTAATCACTAAATACCAACGGCAGCAACAGGTAAGGATTGGATAACCCTAAGCAAATATAAGAAAATCTGAAAAAAGATGGTGGAGACCTTCACCCGAAGAGGGGTCCAAAATCAAGGTTAACCAAAAATTATTAACATAACACCAACATAATTAACTACCAACATATATACGCTATCATCACAACTAACGTCTAACAAGCCTAACAAACTACTAATAAGCTATATGTAAATAAAAATTGTATATGTAAAAGATTTTGGTTATAAAGGCTTTATTATTATTATTACTAATGGTCGCCTAGTGGTCGAAATTCGAACATAATTAATTTAAATTATACATTTGCATATTATTAAAGTTCTATTGTCAAAGACTATACTTCTATAATCACAGATTTCGCCAAGGCTATACTGTTAATTTGTCTTTAACAATAAACAAAAGAGTATATATGCATGTGTGTCAAATACATGGTAGTGTGTGTAATTTTCTTTTTATTGATTTAATGTATTTTTTATGCATCATTAAAAAAAATATTAGCATTCTGCACTCCTTCTCTGTATAAATTATAAGTGTGCGAAATTTCATACTCCTCCGTCGGCGCAATTTTCGTAAAAAGGGGTACAAAGTTTTTGCTTTACGTATTAATATTTATGATAAATAACAACGAAAAGTTGTTTCGTTTACAACCCAGTTTCGATCTTTTTCAGCAACAGGAGCCTTAAATAGTATCTCAGTTGATTTGACCGTCTGTTCCTCTATTGAAGGAGTATTTATATATATTGATAGTTTTAATAAGTGATCCATTTTGAGTGAACGCTACTAGTTCGGTGCTGGCGTTTTCGCTCCTTAGAGGCGAATTTATCATCCGGCAGTTTCGCAAGTTTCCATCTGCCGAAGTTGCTAACTTGTCTTTTATAGGATAAAGTTAAGGTGTTTTAGTCCGGTTTATTTATACGACTGGTGTTTTTTTGAGTTTTAAAAGTCTGTCGGTCAATTGTTAACTAACTACTGCGTTCAGAAAGTTTATAGGGCAATTAACTTGTGGGAAAAACTTAATTTAGTAGTACTATAATATTAATAGCTATTATTTATTAAAATTGTTAGTGGAAGCCGTTGTGCCACTTCGGAACCCGTTCAAGATTTCGAGACAGACTGGAAGGCAAAATTTTAAAATTCTAGAATTTTTGAATCCCAATGCGTCAATTTGATAAATCGCAATTTTCACTTAATTCCTGGCATTCATTTTAAAATCACAGATAAAAATTCAAATTCATTTATTAATGTAGGTAGTCTGTCTTTTAGCAAAATCAAAATAATTTTACTCTGTTAAGTTCCACTACTGGGTTTGGTTCTTATCATTTTTTTGGGAAAAATACAGTATACCCGCCGCGATGTGTAGGCTTCATCACATTATTTTTCCTTAATGTTGGTTAACAGCCATTTTTTTTTGGAAATAATTGTAAGAAAAAATTGTTAGATTAAATAGAGATTCAATAGTATTCGAACCCACAGCTTGTTGGGTTACCTGGAAGAGATCACTTTAACCGATAAGGCCGCTCTGAGTTCAACTTTTATTGTATTTAGTTTTTAAGAACATAGTTTTAATTTTTGGTGAACAGTAAAGCGTTTCATTAATTAATTAATTCATTCATTCATTCATTCATTCATTCATTCATTCATTCATTCATTGGAAAGTAACACAAGTGCGTTAGGCGTGAAGTTTCCATGACTTGAAACTAAATTTTAACTTTAAATCGAGCAGTTAAAAGGAGAGTCCACTATCTAAAATGGCTCTACAAAAATGCGACGTTTTATTTTAAAATCCCAATGCATTTCAGTTCATACGGATTATGCTGGGAATCGTGACTGTCGTACAAAAGTATTATAACTTATCGGGATGAAATATATTTCAAGTTGGTCTCTAGGGGTAAGATAACAATATGAACCTCATTAAAAATCTAGGAAATATCTCATATAAAACAAACAGAAGCGAATAAGTTTGATAATATTTTTCGGTAGATATGACAGGCTCTGATAGATTGAGTATCGGGATGATATTGATACTTCTATTATTTGATATTACTTTAATATTTTTTTTATTTCTCATGTTCGGAAAGTATGGTTGATTATACCTTATTATAGAGATGAAAACAGTATTTTTCGTCCCTGGAAAATGATTTTTGCTGCTATCAAAAAATTTAAAAACTATACGAGCCATCTACAAACTATTTATACAGACACTGTTAAATCACGGCATAAAATTGTAATTAATAAAATAAATAATAGTTTTAAAAAAATCCAACTAAAAAATAGAAAATAAATTTGAATTAAAAAATAGTGTAAGAAAAAATGATTTTATTGTAAAAAAAACGCGCGGGGTGCATGGTATCAATAGTTTGAAAAGCACCCCACGCTTTTTTTACAATAAAATCATTTTTTCTTACACTATTTTTAATTCAAATTTATTAAAATCTATTTTCTATTCTTTAGTTGGATTTTCTAAAAAGCGTATTTTTTAGTTTCGTTTTTAACTATTTTTCATTTTTTAGTGATTATTTCGTGATTTAATTCCCTTCTCCGTGGAAACTTTGAAAAAAGAATTAAATGCACTCTTATGATAAAATGGAACGTTATGTAAAAATAAGCTTTTTTTAAAAAGATTTTTAAATACAAGCTTTTAAGATCCTGCATATCATGTAGCAGCATAGTGGTAGTCCAGACAAGTAAAACGAGCCCAAACACGACGGGTCTATCTTGTTTAGTACAGGAATTCCTATGGCCACCTTCCGACTCCATCATCAGATCAGCTCCATGGTACCATATTATTGCATTGTCACGCGATATACACATACTTGCAAAATTTCATCTCAATCGGAAACCGGCAAGTCGATCAAATTTAACTTGAAAGATTCCGTTACATACTAACATACGTATGAAACGAATAAAAGCGTATTAAAAACTTCAACAATTTTGTAACATGATTTTATACTTATAAATTACTTTTCACTAAATTATTATATAATTTACATAAATTTGAACTGAATATTTACTATCATCGATGACACAAAAATACTGGCTAGAATGTCACAAAATAATAAATTTACTTGACGTATCATATGTGACGTATTATTATTGTTATTATTTTTATTGCAGGAGATCAGCATACAGGCAGACGGCCCACTTGATGAAAAGCGGTTACCATCGCCTATGGACGTTTGCAACACCAAAGATGCTATAAATGCGCTGCTGCTCTCTTAAGGGAGACTGGAACCTGGTCACTAATGCCAGAACACAACTCAAAGTTGTTATGGCGACATACTTTAGACCAGGGGTGGTAGCCATCCAGTCGGGCAAATGCCCTATCACCTGGCAAAATGAGTTCATCAGATTTAGATATGGATTTGACGCCTGATTTCATTAGAGAAGTAATTTTTTGTTTAACTGATCAGTTTTGATTTACTTTCCTCATATTCAAAATGAAAAGCAGAGTATAAAGACCTATTTAGACACTCGAACTATTAGCGCCCTTGCTACGCGCATGCGCCAAACCATCTCGTGTGGTAGTCCTGTACGCAGCGAGCGTCTGGGCGCCTGCGGCTGCAAAGATGGGCGTGCGTAAGCAACTTAACACGATCCAACGGGGATTTGCACAAAAAATGTGTAAAGCATATAAGACCGTCTCCCTGAACTCCGCAATAGTTTTGGCTGGCCTACTCCCCCTTGATCTTCGTGTAAAGGAGGTAGCTTCTTTGTACGAGGCCAAGAGGGGAGTATCCCAGCCAATTCTTGAGGACAGGGAGATGGAAATGCGAGTTGCTTACGCAAGCACACCACACCCGGCCTCGCAAATCGAATTACAGTTTACCTGCCTGATGGACCAGGAGCAGGTAGATGCGCAGCGCCAACAGGCGGTGCGCATTTTCACGGACGGCAGTTTAATAGAAGGCCAGGTCGGAGCCTCATTATCCTTTTGGGATAATGAAGCCGAGACCAAAAGCCGGAAAATTAAACTGGCGTCCTACTGCACGGTCTATCAGGCAGAGATGCTGGCGATCCGTGAGGCTACGGTTTCGGTCTGCAGACGGTCAGAAAGAAGCTTTGGCATATACAGTGACTCCAGATCGGCGTTGCAGGCGCTGTGCAACTGGAGCTCCGTCAATCCACTGGCAGCAGAATCGCGCGAAAATATTGTGACAGCGATGACAGCCGGCAAAGCTGTACAACTGTTTTGGGTAAAGGCCCACGTTGACATACGAGAAAACGAGCGGGCGGACGAGTTGGCGAAAGTGGCTGCGCTTTCTTTGAAGGTGAAGCCACTTTACGACAAGTGTCCGGTTTCCTTCGTCAAACGGCAGTTCCGAATGGGAACGGTTGGCGAATGGAACCGGAGATACTGCGAAGAGTCAACTGCGTCCGTTACGAAACTCTTTTTCCCGGATGTCACGCGGGCCCACAAGATTGTTAGGCAGGTCGGCCTCACCGGCCTGCACACCCAATTATTTACAGGGCACGGGGGATTCTCGGAGTACCTGAACCGGTTCGGGTGCAAAGAGAGTCCCTCGTATATCTGCGACGATGACGTAGTCGAGGATGTGCCTCACATCCTGTTCTGGTGTCCTGAATATTCTCGGGAGCGGCATGACCTGGAATGCAAATTAAATATGAAAATCAGCTACAAAAACATGCCAGAACTGATGTCTAAAAGTAAAGTTGAAAATTTTATTGCATATTGTATAGTAATTATAAGTAGGGTAGTAAAAAGAAATAAGTAGATAAATAAGTTTACATTATTAATATATAAATTAGTATATAAGAAATAATGTAAAAAATAAAAAGATAAAAAACCTAAAAACAATAAAAACAAAAATGTAGCATAAAATAGATAGATAGTAATAAGGCAAAAGTGAATAATAGTAGAAGTAAAATATGTAATAGATAAGGACCTAAATGTATAATTTGATAGTAGAAATAAAGAAAAGAAAATAAAAATAAAAAAGAGAACAAAATAGAAACGCATAAAAAAGAAAATGCAGAAAAGACAAAAAAATATAAGATAAAATATATATATAAATAAAAGATAAATAAAATAAATAACAAAGATTAATAAAGCTGGACATATCTTGCTCGTCCGGCAGAGGAGATTATAAAAAAAAACCATCTCGTGTGTATATAGGTCACTTTCATCCCTTGTTTAACAATCTACTATTTGATCTCTCTATATTCGAAAAATCATTTAGGGTCATCACAGTTATGTTTTTTTTTTATTAAGAATGACTTTCGTCATGATGTTTGCTTTACTCGTATCGAGATTAATTTTGATGATTTTAAATACATTTTTTAAACCAAATCAGTTAATAATTCTAACCCTCTTAGGTTTTATAATTAACTAGCTGTGCCCACGACGTCGTCCACCTGAAATTTGTTTTCAAAACCCCCCGATTTTGAAACATTCTTCATTGGTGCTCCGCTTCTATAGGTCTTAGCGTGATGCTATATAGCCTATAGGCTTCCTCAATAAATGAGCTATCTAACACTAAAATAATTTTTAAAATTAGATCAGTAGTTCCTGAGATTAGTGCGTTCAAACAAACAAACTCTTCAGCTTTATATATTAGTATAAGATTTATTAAAAAATTATGGTTTAGGGCTGGTTTTCAGTTTTTGTAAAAAGCCGTTTCTTTTGACCTTTGATCTGGTATATCTCAAGACGCGGACATGAGATGTTATCAGACTGGAGGCAACTTTTAGAATACCAAAATAGGTGTTTACAAGTTTATAAGCTTATTGGCATTAATTCCGAGACTTATCTCTTTTTTGCCTTAAACGACTGGATGTCTGTTATTAGCTTATGATTAGTTTACTTAGTTGTTTTGCCTGCTTAATTTTTTTTTCCACTATGTTACCCATACGACCATAATCTTTTTCTACTTAATCCTAATATCTTGTTTATCATCAAATGTGGAAACTTTTAGTTTATATGCTAAGCAATTCTACACTCAAAGATAAAGTTTGTTGGCTTGACTGTACGCTTGGACAGCACAGCCTCCAACTGCACTATTGGCACAGATGCGTTGGTTAAAGTTAGCAAGACAAATATAATTATATGTATATTTCTATTTAAGTCAATTTTAAAAAGGATGTTTTACAAAACCCTTGTGGGGGTTTAAGTATTTTTTTTTATTGCAGGAGTTCAGCAGACAGGCAGACGGCCCACTTGATGAAAAGCGGTTACTGTCGTCTATGGACATTTGCCACACCAAAGGTGCTACAAATGCGCTGCTGCTCTCTTAAGGGAGATTGGAACCTGGTCACTACTGCCGGAACCCAACTCAAGGTTCTTATGGCGACATACTTTAGTTCAGGGGTGGTAGCCATCCAGTCGGGCAAATGCCCTACCACCAGGCAATTTGGTGCGTTGATGATGGTTACCCCGTTGAATAGTGACGCACCACTGGCGATAGCCTATGGCTCAATCGCCCGAGAGTAGAGTACATAATAAAACAACGAGTTCTTGTACTCTTGCAGTATATTAATTTCTTCTTATGTTCCTAATTTAATTTAGACTATACTTATATATACAGAAACCTTATCGTTTACGTGATGTGCACACGAGTATTCTAATCAATATTAAATATTATATTTACACGTTTATGAGATGGCATTTTTACTGATACAGACAGATGCCCAATCTTATCGGCAACTGTAACAGCGATATCATCTATCTTTATTTACAAAGCATCCGAGTGAAACGTTAGATCTGCCTTTCACTAAAATTAAAATTACATTAAAAACCATCTTGCTAAAAAGGGGATACTACACTATTGAAGAATACTTAAATGACAAAAATTCATTTACATAGCAGCTCGCTCCAACCTCTTATACTAAATTTTGGAAGGAAGGAATTTGTGGAGGCATATTGCAGCATAACATTTTAGCACGTCATGTCATTATTATAACTATAACATTATTTTTCTTTCCTTTTATTGTCTTGGTCTTATTGAGTATGCATTGTTTACTACAACTCCATTAATTCTTCAAAAAGTAATTCTGTAACATACTTCTGTACAAAACTTATAAAAAAAAAGAATTTGAGATATAAATAGAATATGAAATATAAAGAAAAACAATATTTAGCTAGACGTGTTGCTGGGGAGTTTCTTACCGCTTCTTCTCCTTTACAGCATCAAGACGTTGCGAAGCGGTGTATTTAGAATAGGAAGTAAAAATACATTTTAACTTACATGTATGACCTTCAAAAAGTGTTCTTCAGTGAAACTTATTTTAAATAAAAACTTTTGAATTTGAATCGCGTTCATGTATTAACCATAGTCTTTAACTGTGCTAAATTATACATCAATAAATTGGTGTATGACGTGACGCAACAACCTCTTTCGCTGTAGCTAACTTAGAATTTATGTAGTTAATTTTTCAAATCAAATCAAATCATATATTTGGTCAAAAATATGGTAAGTAGAAATATTAGATGACAATATGTTATTTTACGTTTCATATGTTTTTGCCCTATCAGGCATGCAAAATTGCAGTTAAAAATACTTTCAAAATCGACATAGTCCTCTACAACCATTATTTTTAAATTCATCTGTGATTAAATTGATTTGGCTTAGGGCAGAAACCGTATGACTATATTGTAGTTAGTTAAGCTATATCAAAAATCGCTCCCTGTATGGAGTTACAGAAAGATCCGTTAAAATTTATCCGTAAACTCATAGTAAAAAGAAAACTCGATATTCCAGATATAATGTCATAATAATATTAGTTAAAATAGTCACATAATAATTATAACTTATTTTGCATATCTACTGCATAATAAGCTTTTTGAATCAAAAGATTTCTCTTAAATTCTTAGACGATTTAAGTGGTATATATTTGTATAATAAATCTGCAGTAGATTTGAGTTTGTACAGCGTGTTAAAAAACAATAAAAAACAGGGGAGCTAATTAAGACAAGCAGATTCCGAACTTAATTTTTTCAGCTTTTCTCTTACTGTCTATGTGTATCATCACGTGGAAACTACTGAATAGATTTAAATGAAAGTCTATCCAGAGCTAGCTTACATCGCAGGTTAACACAGATACTTTTTTCCCCGATAAATTACGTCGCTTCCGCAGCACTGCAGTCGTGTTTCTTTGGCGCTGCCGCCTTTGCAAATCCCGAACAAATACGTCATCGTACAAATGGCAATGCGAACAAAGTTTCGCAGGCAGTACTAAATAAATAAAATTAAATCTAAATCTACTATACTCTGATTTTTAATTACTTGAACTAAAATGACAGCTGCGATCGATTTTTTTTATGACTCATAAGTGAATTGTGTGAATTGAATCAATAACTCGCCACTGTGTGTTATATCCTGCAGAATTACTCTAGACATTCTGTAGGATTCAACTCACAGTGGTGTATTGCTCTAAGCTTGCAACATAAAAAAGGTCGATAGGAGCTGTAATTTTAGTCCAGGTAATTAAAAATCAGAGTATAATATATAATTTTCTTTATTATAACAAATATATATCTTACTGTAAGCTTTCCTGTATTATCTATAATATTATAAAATTCTAAATAAGCCGTGGAGTTTTTGGCGGGAACTGAAAGGAGATGTTGTGCTGTGCAGTTTTATTTTCTAAAAATGTGTAAAATTACTCTAAAATGAGCAATAGTTGTAGGATATTGATAGTTTTTGAGTAGTAATTATGTGTTTTGTGAGAAATGTGAACTGTGTAGTCAAATTTGGCTTTTTGAGTTGTCACAAGAACTCCGTTAAATGGCACTAGCTGATTACCTACAGTTCAGCTGTGCTACACATAGGCTTAAGAAAATATAGAAACTATATTGTAAAGCCAGATCTTATCTGGCTTAAAGGCCTAGCTGCCAAGCCACAAACTTAAATAAAAAAAATAACTATATAAGCCGTGTCTGTACATTGTAACTATTAAAAAAATAACAACTGGAATAGACTATATAAAAGATGTTGAACACGGTGCATTTTTTTTAGATTTCTAGTATGTTTGTTGGTTCCTCTGTTTTTTCGGGATTCACGTAAAAACTACTGGACCATTTTCGATGCGCTTTTCGCTGGTCAACAGCACTTCTTAGACTTAAAATCTGCGCTACGTTTTATCCCGGAGATCCAGTGGGAACTTTCCCGGGAGCAAAGTGAAGTTGTTCAGGTGCATAAAAACTATCTTATCCCGACACAGCTTCCACTAAAACAATAGTTTATATATTTCTTTTTAAATGCTTCGGTGCTTTGTGTCCCGGGAATCCGCGGGAATTTCAAGTCAAGCGTGGACGAAGTCGCGGGTATATCCTAATTTTACGAATATTATTATTTATCGACTTGTAATGGACATAAAATTTTCATCCGTGCAGGAACGGAGAAAGAATACAATTTCCTGCGGCCGTGCGGTCTGTCGTAAGAGGTGACTTAACAACCCACAGCCAGGTGGTAGGGCGCTCGACTGGATGGCTACCACCCCTGGTCTAAAGTATGTCGCCATAACAACCTTGAGTTGTGTTCCGGCATTAGTGACCAGGTTCCAGTCTCCGTTAAGAGTGCAGCAGCGCATTTGTAGCAACTTTGGTGTTGCAAATGTCCATAGGCGATGGTAACCGCTTTCCATCAAGTGGGCCGTCTGCCTGTCTGCTGATCTCCTGCAAAAAAAAGTACCTAATTTATTTAAGTCAAACACTGCTAAGTCAAGACTGCAAAAAAATAAAAGCGAATATTACGCAGATGTCTAAGTAATCTTGTCATGTGTTTACCGTATTTTTAATATCATTATTTTTAATCAAATAACAAGTAGTTCACTTCTAGCGACAAATGCCATCAAAACATAAATAAAAAACTGGACATTTTTAGTTCCTTGAATATTCTTGTTTTATTTGATAAAAATATTTTCATACATAAAAATAAAATTATAATACACCTAAAAGAAAATGACTCCCGGAAATGTCAAATAATTATCTCATTTCGGCAAATTGTACAAAAAATTACGCTCATTCTCGTAAATAGATACCCTCAAGAGTCACTTCTTATAATGAATTTTTCCTCATAAAATATTGTTCAAGGGCTGCTTCCCTTTAATTTTGTTTGATAAATAAAATATTATAGAACTAGAGCTTTTTATTCGATTTTGCTTGAATACATTTAGGAGTCGTTGCCTGTTAAATCTATACCATTATCCGAGATGAAATATCAGCTCTGTTATCGACAGTACGTTATTATACGACAGAATATCTCTGTGATTGAGTGGGGTAAACGTTTGTCGGTTTACCTCACTAGAATGACAAAGTTCTGGGTGCGATTCCTAGCAAGGTAAATTGTTTAAACGAACTTTCTGAAATTTACAACGGTCTGGGAGTCAGATCGATCCCAGAGTGGTCTATAATATGTTATCCATAAAGCGTAACCCATAAAGCGCAGTCGTGGTAGCGTAATGGTTAGGTGGGTTAGGCAGTTTTCTGACCTAATGTGCATATTGTTACAATTATCACGTGCTAACAACGGTGAGGTAAAACATCGGGATGAAACTTGCACATCGACATAACCGATGTGTCAAACCCACCAAGCCGCCTTGGACAAGCGTGGTGGGTATACTGTCCGTTCCTCTATAGTGGGAGGCCCGAGCCCAGCAGTGGGACGTTTATGGGCTGTTATTATTATTATATAAAGCGTAACATGCTTAGATTGGGGATATATAATGTGTGCGTTTGTTTACCATTACATACTACATATTATCACCCCTGTTTTGCATATAAATTATAGATCTCCACTTGTTACGATATTAAAATACATACACCGTTTGCTTTTTAACCGACTTCCAAAAGGAGGAGGTTCTCAACTTGATTAGCATTTTTTTATGTATGTACACCGATTACTCTGAGATTTATGATCCGATTTACGTGATTTTTTTTAGTTCGATGCAAAATAGGTGCCATTTGGTCCCCTAAAAATTTAACATAGTTTGGCCCCGTAGTTTTTATTTTATGAACATTTTTCATTAAAAAAATTTCCATTCCGTTCCGTATGTACACCGATTACGCTGAGATTTATGATCCGATTTACGTGATTCTTGTTTAGTTTGATGCGGAATAGTTGCCATTTGGTCTTCTAAAAATTTAACATAGTTTGGCCCAGTAGTTTTCATTTTATGAACATTTTTTTATGAAAAAAATTCCGTTCCAGTTTATGAGGACATATATTTTTTAAGGCGCACGGCAATTTTTGTAGGCCTACCCATAGCAAGACACTAAAAAGTAACAAATTAAAAAAAAACTTCGTTTAAAAAAAAAGACTTCAAAAACTGAAAAGTATAAAATAACTTATTTCTAAAGCTATTTTTAATTATAATATCTTATTTTTAATATATATTATCTAAAACACCTTGACGTCGGTGCGAAGTAAAACATAAAAATTACTATATTTTGTAAAAATTGCTAAGCACCGACTTTAAGATGTTTTAGATAATATATATTAAAAATACGATATTATATTTAAAAATAGCTTTAGAAATAAGTTATGTTATACTTTTTAGTTTTTGAAGTCGGTTTTTTTAAACGAAGTTATTTTTTAATTCAAAAGTTTTTATCTGTCTGCCAGTGAAAGTCCCATCAAAATCATTTCAGAGATTAGCCGAAACATCCAGATAGACAGACAGACAGACATTTTTTTATATATGTACCGTCTATACTTTCATATGCATTTAGTAAAAAGCTGTTATTTTGACATTACAAACAGACACTAAATTTTATTTATCTGTATAGATTTAATGATAACTAAACAATTGTAATGATTATCCCGTGAAAAAAAAAAATCATTCAGTATAAAAGTACTGTGCAACAAAAACCCTGCCCTTAGCTTTTGTGTCATATTTCTCTCTCCATTCCAAGGTTCTCTGGAAGAGATCACAGTATGTACCTACATATTTCTATTCCGCTTTTGTGTGTTGTAACATTAATTTGTTTGTACAGTATATTCTATTTTATACTATTCTATTCATATTCATCATATTCTATAACATTTAAAACGTGCGACAAGCTCTCGAGTTACTATGAGTGTCGGAAAATCGTCTAAAATTAAATATTTGTTTTGAAACAACCTCTTTCCTGAGACCTTAATAAATTCCAGAAAAAATACGCTAATTTATGGGCCGCTTTGAAGCCCCCTAATTCTCAAATAAGTCAGGGAATTCAACGCCAGTTACTGTAACTTGTATATTAGTCGTTCGCGGTTTGAGAAGGTTTTCTGACAGTTATGGTATAAGTGAGCTAGTGAGATAGCCTGGTGGTATGGCATTTGCTCGAGTGGATGGCTACTATCCCTGGATTAGAGTATGCCGCCATAACAACTTTGAGTTGTGTTCAGTGGCCAGGTTCCAGTTTCTTCTTCAAGGCCGGCAGCACATTGAACTTCTGGTATTGCTAATGTCCATAGGTGACGGTAACTGCTTTCCATCACAGTTAGGCCGTCAGCCTGCCTGCTATGCTTCAGGAATAAAAAAAAAGTGAATAAATATAAACAACAACCTTCTACACTGTAGAAGGTTACCGTTAAATGGGGTGAATAGGTACTCATCTCAGTCTTATTTCAAATAAAGAAATTAAATTATTTTAAACCTAGTATTCCTATTATATTAATAACAGATTAATTGTACTTATTTAGTTATACGTTAAAAACCAATGACAAAATATCAAGTGAAAATAAATTATTACGTACCAACTTGTTAACCGCTCTAAATTTAATACTTGAACCAACCAAAATTACCAGATTAGCCATCTCTGCTTCTACAGTCGGGTAGTTTGGAAATGTATGGCGTTAATTTGTTTAGGAGAATTATTAAGGTGTTTTAATTGCTTTTATCCGTATCAGGGTTTATCTTAATTGAAACTTTGGGATAGTGGCCCTATCAAAGTACTTAATCGAATCGTATGTTTAAGTTACAGTAGTGTTGCGTGTAAAGTTAACAGTCCATTTTAAGACCTTGGGTTGACTTGATAAGATAACTTAAATGGAATTTGTTGTTAAGTTACAAAATATTATATCACCTGGAAAATACTATATCGACATGAAAACGTACTAGTGTGGCTACACCCACACTAGTGCGTTTTCATGTTCATCTTGCGTTTCCCTTTAACGCATGCCTGTTATGCCATAGCGCATGCGTTACAACCAGTTGAATTACAGGGCAAAGTAGCTATTACTCGTGATGTTGCAAAGACTTCATTTAATAACATAAGTAAAAATAAATGATAGCTAAGTGGTTGCATGGCACAAGGAACGATTGTGTAGAGGAGACAATGTTTAGTATTTTCTTTATTTAGTGTCTAGATATATAGGTAGGTACAAGAAATGACAAGTTTTCACTTTATTTTGATACTTGTCTTGTTTGTAATACGAATACGCTATATCGGCCGCTTCTTGCTCCTTACATAGACAGACAGAAAAATACATATATAATTCAAATACACGTTTAGTGAAAATGTTTTTGAAGCTTTAATGTTTCAGTTATTGAGTAACATACTTGTTCTTGTCGTGTTTCTCTTTAAAGTTAATAATTGATTTTGTTATGTACCCTCTTATTTCTAAACGATACGATCGACCATTTCCTTAATTGAATAATAATGTTATATTTTTATTTATTCTGTGATTAGCGCCTGTTTTGTATAGAGTAAGTAGTTCTCTATAATTATTTTTTTTACGTAGGAGTGTTAATTTAAATATGTAGTGATTGTGTATAGATTATAATTCGAAACCTCTCAATAGTATAAAATATAGACGGTATTCACTACATTTTGTTCTCATGTTGGCAGATGCGATAGATTTGTATTGTGTTCGATTTGTTTTATTACATGTAAAACTTTAAGTATAGTACATACATACATACATAGCTTCACGCCAGTTCCCTTGCGGGGTAGGCACGAACAACAGAGCGCCATTCAGGCTTGTTCTTACACACCTCACTCGCTTCTTTGACATTCATAGCTCTTGTCGTGCACGCTCGTCTGTTCTTAAGGCTCCTCACATCACCTTCTGCTAGTATACGATCAATTTTAAGTATAGTTTTTTGTATAATGTCTTATTTAAAATATTATATAAATAAACCAAACAATGATGTATTGGATTATTTCATTCATAACACTGTAATTAACATAGTTTATCAATTACTTCAGCCCGCTATCGGTTATTCCAATTGCTAAGTTTTTATATACTGTAAAATTGGAGAGATGTCGAGGTGTTCTAAAAATGCTTGTATAGTGTGAAGAGTTAGTGTATTCAATGGTTAAAAGCGTAAGGTTCTCTGATTATAAAGTATTGTGACCAGTTGCTGTTCTTTTATTAGGTAAACGCTTCTGAGTTGTTGCAAGTATTACATCACAATCTCGACTGTTCTAGAATTTTCCTTTTTTTTAGGACAAACGTTATTTAGGGATGATGGCATAATTGTTTACGACTTTAGAAGCCTAATATTTCCCCATCTATTTATTCGGACTGGGCGGAACTTAATTATGGTGTATATATTTGTATATTTTTTTTAAATTTAAATACTTTACTGTAGCAGTTTTATTATATTAATGTATTCATTAATTATAAATAATCATGTTCTTGATAGATTTTAAAGACATATTTGCACAATTGGTGATATGTTGTGTTACTTATTAACTTAAATAAAGAATTCCGTTGTTGTCAAAAAGCCAACGGAACCCAAAAAAGACTTCTTATAATGTTAATCGTAACAAAAACGTAGATATAAAATAATCAACATATTAAAGACGTTCTTGAAATCTACTTTTAATGGGAATGCATAATATAAAGGATAATCCTTCAATGCGTTGAATGGAAGGCGATCCACTGGGATCGCTGTAGCGTTGCTCGGGTTGCGGATTCCGTTAAAACGCATTGCCCGTAGCCCTCTGTCTGGTTATTTAGAACGATCTCGGACTATAGTGACGAACTTTGAATAGATTTTGTGGTATACAGCAGTCTGCCCGTCTAATTGCACTTGCAGTAATCGAAATTTATGGACTTTTAATTTTTTGCAAAAATGCTATCACACAGCGTTAATCTACACATAAAAAGCTACATGACATGGATGTGTTGTTTAGATATATAAAGATATGTTTATCGCGTTTTTCTCGAAAGCGCCATTTGCAAGTACTGCGTTTGCTACAAGAGTGGCAGAGCTTCAGAATTTACGCGAGTGAAGATAGTGTAAAACATGTCTTATTTTTATTGCGAAGCTAGCAAACAGGCAGATGACCGCTCTAATGGTTATCGTTGCCTATAAATGTTTAAGATAGGGGAGAAGGGATCGCTTGAAGAAAGATGAAGAGCCCTACATACCCCTCGCAGACCTCCTCCAGGTCCGAGGTAATGTGTAAATGCATACCCCCAGGAACATAAAAAAGGGATTGTAGTAGCGAGAAGTAGAACTTAATTGATACTTCAGATGGTAGAGTAGAGAATAGTATTCACTGTCGAGAGCTCCCTCGAGCAAGTTACCCCCCGGGCTCGAGTACCTTCGATTCTCGAAGGCACTCGCTCCGAAAACGCCGGTGAAGTTGTAAAGTCTTCAGACCAACAATATAAAGCCAAGGCCAATAAATAAAATAAAGCGTTAGCCAGAAGTTCGTTGTCCACTGCGATGACTAGACGTATGCAGCTCCTATAGAATAAAGAGGATAGGACAGAGGAGTCAAACAGTAGAAATGGAACCGAAGAGATGGGATAGGGGACTAGAATAGGGGAAGGGGGAAGCAGGCTATCAGAATTTACACTCATCATGCAGAAAACGATTAGGTTATGTCTAATCGATTACGCCGATAGTCTATGAGAGCGTGGTCGCGTGTTTATCACACCGATCGAGCCGACCCTAAGAGCTGTAATCAAGTTGATCATTCTGGCGTAGCTCCAACACGTCGTTTGACTTTATAATATTCATATTTATTATATATTATCACACCTGTTTGCCATAGGAGTAGGTAGAAAAGATGGAACTCTATCAACTTTTTTGTTAGCATACATTCTTCACTTCATCTCTTTATATTAATATGTTCATACATGCACGTCTGTTTGCAGTGCTTTCCTTACCTAAGTTTATAATAGATACATCAATCTAACAACAACCAAAATACCCAATTGCCCTTGTAATGAAAATTGACATAAAAATCTTCTGAGCAGGAAATATCTAAGTGAGCTATCAAGTATATCACGAGTCTCCTGAAGACATATCTCCGCAATACATACCTCGCTGTTAAAGCGAACAAAGGATGAAAAGACGATTGACTTGTGACATTTATTAACGAACTGGAGCGCAGTTTGCGAGTATTTTATATTATTTAGAAAATAATTACGTAGGTACACATTCGGCTGACTTAAAAATGTAAATATTATTTATTATTCATATCGGGACTTTGTCGAAGTTCACGATGTACTCCGGTAATAAGGATGGTTAATTACCCTGAACCTTACATCCTCTACCAGCATCTGTCTTCTTAAATAATTTGTTGAGTATTTATGCCCAAAATATGAGCAATATTAACTCGTGCATTTCATATAAATTATTATCAGCCTGCTAACTCAATGAAAAGTGGTTCAAATATCTAATCCTCAAAAAGAAAAAAAAGTTGTATTAAAAAATAATAATATTGTTTTGTTGTTATTCACTGAAGTTGCAAATTACTATCTGTATATAAAGAGCAGCTTATTCTAAAATATAATTATTTTCTTAGATTAATTTCTTCATAACAAAAATTCAGTAATAACATTAAACTTTTTAACAGTTAATGAACAAGAGTTGGCTTCCTAAAATATATGGCAGCTAATATGTATTTACAGGAGATGTCATGAATAATTTATTACATTATATGAAACTATGTAAAAAAAACTATGTAAGTAATACGATGTATACTTTTGACAGTTGTGAAAATAAATCAGTTGTAAAGTAAGTTGTATTGTTCTAAAAACCCTGTACCCGCGAACATTTGCTGTTTAAAGATGGTGCCACTTGAGACACCGACTGTTTACAGAAGTCAGTGGATGGTGGAGGTTTTAGTACAATTTTTTTTTGCAGTTTTTACTGCTAGTGTTTGTTGAAATCGGGTTATTCAACCGTGATTTATGTACCTGCAAAGTTGAAAGTGTAGTATAAAGTTGATGATTGAAATTTATTTAGATGTGGAAAGTGAAATATAGGGTTGGAAATCGTGCATTATATTTTTCTAAAGTTCGGCGTAGTACACAAGGCACATAAATTTGGTTTTACTTTGATTTTACATAGATTTAAACAATCTTTAAAAAATAGAATTTTGTCAAAATGTGGAAGTTCTTTCCTTCGAAAGCCACTAAACGACGTTTAACAATAACAACACAATACTACCAACATTAGGGGTTTATACGCAAAGCTAATTTAATAAAGTAAGCTTCCCCTTTCTACAGAATAAAACGTATCTCCATTATTAGTAAACGGTCACTTAACCTTTTTTGATACGCTTGACCTCTTGAGTTAAGTCATAATAAGCAATTGAATAGCATAAGCCGGGTTGAATGACACAACAAACTTTAACTCATGAAGCTGCTTCTTAATTTTAGAGTTAAACGGAATATTAAGGTGTTGTGACCAGCATGGTAGGATTCTGTTTAATGTCTAGTAGATTTCATCTTTGACAAATTTCACAATATATTCTAAAATAATGTCCATAAATATTTTGCTATCATCTTACTCCTAAATATCATTATAGAACTTATTGTAATTTTTAAAGAATAATGAATAAGATCTGACTGGTTAAAATTATGAAGTCATAACGCAGTACACCGGTACAAAAACAAGGATACTGGTGGTTTGTACTATGCTAAAACTGTCTTAGTCGATTTGACTATCAAATACCCTATTGTGATTAGCCGAGGTCAAATTTAACTAAGAGAAAACAAGTCGCCATGTACGAGTCCGAATGATATATACGCTACTTATTCTATAATATAAAATAGCAAGAGAATAGTGATTTGTAATGCCGTCTGTTTACTGTAAAAATCTGGGGTTTAAAAGCTTTTCAGACTATTTCACTGGGCGTTTATGACTTGTCCTTTACTTCCGAGATTGTATTCATGTTGATAATAAATTAAACATATTAAAAACAAAAATAAAGACAGACGTGGGTATTTCGAGTTATATCGTTGTAAAATTCGCTGGTATGTATTTTTCCGAATGCACGTCATCGGCCAATCAGGCGTGACATTGGACTTTATGTTTGAAGTCGTAACCTTTTTATTCCGTATGTCAATGTAATTTTTATGGCCCGAGCACAAAGCCAGTCGTAAGGAGACTCGTCACAGACAAAGATGAGAGCTTAATATTATTATCGGGACCCCGTTGTCCTACAAAATGTGTGGAGGCAGCGAAATGGGATATTTTTTACGGTTACTCCATATTGATAGGCAGGTTTTTGATTAATCTGTTCTATATTGCTTCATAGATTTTTAGGTTATCGCAGCTTTTTTGGCAAAGAACTCTGTAAACCTGATTTAAGGGCCGAATTTAATATTATTTTTTTCCACAAGCTGCCAGCTGCCATCAAAATTACCGCGTCAAAACCAAGAGAATTATATCGTCTCTTTTATTCTAATATATGTAGTTAGAGGGAGAAAACATCAGTTCAACGTTCATTTCAATTATCTGTATTTGACCACATTTTTGTGGGACCTCCCAATGAGCCGTATGTGAGAGTTCGGCAACAAATTTGTGGTAGTTCCGTCTTACAGGATAAAATCGACATGTCTGCCTGTCTATACAAATTTAGGAATGGTCACAGTACATGTAATAGGGTAGTGGACAGTCGAATCCACTGAAATACTTTTTATTACCTTCATAAAGTCGCAGCCTGGCCTCACCATCCGTAAATTCGTTTAAAATACCGCCGAAGAAGTGCTTAGTCGAGCACACCTTTTATAACCATGAAGAGTTTATGACCTATCTATGTTAATTGAGACCATAATAGAGGTGTGGACACGTGTTACAATTAATTCTAACATTTCTACATATAAAAGAACAGGCAATAAAACATCTTTTTATCTTTTAATTTTTAAAATATCATGATATAAATAATTTTAATTACTTTTCAAGTAATAATGAATGTATGATTCGACTCCTTTTACTTATACCTACATCATCGTCGACAGCCAATCACAGTCTACTGCTAGACGTAGGCCTCCCCAAGTCCGCACCACTCATCCCGGTCCTCCGCCTTCCTCATCCAGCGCCTACCGGTGACCTCGCGCTGTCAGTCCATCATGCTTGAGGGCGTCCGACACTACGTTTACTGTGACGCGGTCTCCAGTCCAGGACTCGTCTGGTCCATCGGCCATCGGTCTTGCGACAGACATAATCAGCCCACTGCCACTTTAACTTGCTAATTTTGCGATCTATGGCGGTAACCTTGGTTCTCTTACGGATGTCCTCATATCTAATTTATCTAAAAGAGATACACCCAACATAGCTCGCTCCATAGCCTATTCAGCGACTTAGAATTTGTGGACCAGTCCTACCGTCAGTGTCCACGTCGCGGTCCCGTAGGCCAGGATGGAGAGGACGCACTGCTCGAAGACTTTCTCGTCTTCAGATTTCGGACGTGTTCCTTTAGTATCGCACCACGCCCAAAATGCTCCGTCTGCCGTTCTACAAAGCGACCGCTATTGTTATAGTCATGGCGAAAACGTCATTAATGACGTCATCATTTTCGATCCCACAACGCTTACAATCTCTTCACATTGAAAAAGGAGCGATTTTCAAATCGACCAATTAAATTTGTGTATTTCGTTGTTTATGACATCAACGCCCCATAATCCGTTCCACTAGAGTATATATGATTGTATCGTCCGCAAGCAAGTGAAACGGTAAAAATCGCGGTCGTGAACGTGGTCGTTGCGAGGCCCTTCTGGAAGATAGCCATTGTGGGATGGTCCACGAAAAGCCTTGACGATGCTTACCGAGCCTGAACTGTATCTATATATGACGTCAAAAGTACGCTGGTACAAAATCTATGAGCCTGTGACGTTCTGTAAATATAAAAAAGCATCTAAGTTGATTTCATTGTCCGCTCCCGTATTATATTATCGAAATTGACGTGTAACATTATTACGAACAAACAATCTTTGATAATTACAATAATATAATAACAGCCCATAAACGTCCCACTGCTGGGCTCGGACCGCCCACTATAAGGAAACGGACAGTATACCCACCACGCTTGTCCAAAGCGGCTTGGCAGGATAAATACACTAAACTAAATATTATTTGAAACTATTCGCGATTAATGAAAGCATTTCTTGTTTACGGCCTTAGACTTATTATTTTGTACTAGCGAGGATGTGGTAAATGGAATACAATTACGCCAATAACTAGAATAATTGCCGCGGTATACGTCTTCGAATTCTATACTAGCTTGAACGTCGTAGTAAGAGAAAAACTGTAGTTTTAAGTCAATAACTAAATTTGTCTTTGATCTAGTACATACAAATATAATAATTCTTAACACTATAAATTGTATAAAGCTAGGCCGACGCTTCGATTTAAATTGTCGGCGTTGCGTTTTATTGTAACAAACAAGCCCCTTCCTCTGCTGACTACAAAGGTCTTTGACATATAATAAGATGAGTCAAAGATCCATTTGTCCATTTTAGGCCGAAAGGTATGTAGAGATATGCAAAGGAGCAAACAACTCTCTTGATGACAGTATGACAGTAGAACATTCCTTTGATGTCGCAGACATTGACCACCTTTGAGGCTTTGAGAAAAGGCGAATACAGTTAAAAATACGAAAAACGGGAAAGAATAAAATAGAAAATCATTTATTTATCTTATATTTTATAAAAACATATAATCGAATACAATGCAAGAAAACTTATTTGTATTGTATTCTACTCATAATCCCTCAAGACTATAAGTAGAATACTGAGCCCAGATCACCGTCTTCTATGGGTAAAGTGCCCAGAAGGCTGGCTACGTTTCCTCGCTGGATCGCCATACTGATGCGTTGGCCGAGGTATCTTATTAGATGCCTTTCTTCAATATCGGAATTTATATACTCGTAATATGGAGATTATTAAAAGCGGCTTCCGTTAAAAAATTAGAATCTTAACTGGTTGAGGACTACTCACAACCAAATGTCAACTAAACTGAAAGAAATTTAGCTGAACTCACAAATAAAATTGAATATGAAAATCTGACAGATCAATTGACTGCAAATTTATTTCTGAAGTATTTTTTTTCTACACCAAAATAAATAAAAAGTATCCATTACAAAAAATACTAAAAATTTTCTTGAACTTTGAAGTCTTGATCCTCGAAGCTTAATAACAATATGATAATATGTTATCTACATATTAGGCTTGATGCTAAGCAACGGAAAATTTAAATATACTTACTACTATGAAGAACATTAAGGACTAGTATATTCCGAGAAATCTTATGTCTGAATTATGATACAATAGCTAATAAAAGGATTGCAAGTATTGAGCCATAGATGCGGCGATTTTAATCATCGTGTTTATGAACAACAGAACATAATTTATTGCATAAACTGTCACATACATACAATCAAAGTTAGAAAAGATGTTGTCTTATTTAAAGAAACAAAAGTTACAATACGGGCAGTTTATAATGTTGCCTGGCCATTATACAATAATATTATCATGTCATTAAAATTATGTATGTTATTTATTAAAGAAACACATTATCAAATAATGCTTATATAAATCTCACATTAGTCATCTAGTCAATCTCAAAAATCAAGTTTATCTACATGTCCAATTATTATAAGTATTAAACTTATAATTATTATTTATCTGCAAGATTCATTAATTGTATAGAAATGCAGTTAACGAATTATAAGATGATATGTATTCTCGGATCATTATTTTTATAGGTAGATACTATGATAGGTAAGGTGATATTGCAAAAAACTACTAGACATTCACCGATAAGTTTATACTTTGCGAAAGTCGGAAATGACGCCGGATCCAACCGTTTCGGGTTGTTCAGGCCCTAATAAAAAATACGAAGAAATGATAGCTTGGTATACGTACGAGTGCCTTAGGCTCAAAACACCACAAATTTAACTACACAATTTTTTGTATCAAAACGACTCGGACTCATCGAGTGTTCAGAGGGCTGGTGCCTGCCTCGGACAACGGATCAATAAGAAGATGATGATCTAGGCTCAGTATTCTACTTATAGTCTTGAGGGGCTATGGGTAGTATACAATATAACTAAGTTTTCATTTATTGTACTTATTAGTTTATAAGTCATTGTAATAAATATGTATTTAGTAGAAGAAAAAAATTAAACACAAATACTTATTGCGTTTGAGCTAATAAACGTAGGTCATAAGGAGACAATTATATTAGGTAGTAATAGCAGAAATTATAAACGCCAATTCCTCAAACTGTAGACTACCTAGCGACGCTAAGACGACTTTTTCAAGTCAATTGTTTCAATTAATGCAAATATATCGATGACTTTCACTGTATTCACTCGTATTCAGTGGTATTGAGTTCATTCAATTCGGGCGTCGTTATTAATGCACTGCCGCTGAATCAATTTTACCTACCAGTAGGAATTACGGCTGGTATCGTTCACCGACTCATAGTCGAATAAATTAACACGATACAATCGTAAAACGTATCGATTTCTCAGTCGATGAGCGAGTTGACTAGACTCGATTATAATTTTTAATCTATTGCTATTCGATACACTGTGAATTTATCCATCGCTAAGGCAAGCACACTATGCGAAAACAATTGCGACTATCTAACTGTACGTGGCGCAAGCTTAATCGCAGTTACAAAGCTATAGCCACATTACTGCTCTCACTCCTGTACATTGGTGCGGCGGCGCTGGGTTTAGCGGGAAGCGAACTGTGTCAAATTTGCGGGAAAAGAAGTGTGGGACAATTTTGATGGGAATCGGAAGATAAGCACGCACTTACCTGGTTAATGGGAATGAAATGCGGCTGCTCCTCTGCCCTCAGTCCACTTCACTTCACTTTATTTGTTAGTAATTTATATTTATATTTTTATTATATTTTACAATTTGATGCGGAGCGGGTTATTTATATAATATATGTATTTATATTTAATTAGGGTTGCAGGCGTGATATATTTTATGTTATTTTATATATATATTTACATTTAAGGGGCGATTTAATTTATTTTATTTTATGATATGAGATGAATGATTGACGTAACGTGCGAAAGGGAACGCGCCGTCAGATTTCAAGGAAGAATTTAAATATGTCGAAGAAAAGTATGAATAGGTCGAAAGGAGGTTTACATGGCGGTACCATTTCCCCCGGCCTTAAAGGGTTGCCTTTAAAAAAAAGTAAATTAAAAATAATAAGGACCAAAAATTTAATCAAGCGGGCGGAGGTCCACAGTATAATGCGGTGAGCGAAACCAAAATTAATGTTTAATTAGCGAGTGGCAACCATTAGTAAAGTGAGCGGAGTTAAACTGTATATGTATAAAGCGAGCGAAAAAGTAATGTATAATGAGCGAGCAGATATTTGTATACAATGAACTTCCAGTACGATACACGTCTGAAGGTTCAAAGATATTTACATAATGAGCAGTCATATTTAAAGATATACAAAGTACGACGTAAACGAGCGGCGAAATAAACATATGGAGCGATTATAAATTAATAAAGCTTGAGCGGGGGACTAATATTATGTCCATTAAATTAAAAAAAGTATGCGGATCAGCAAATATTCAATTAAATATCAGCTTAAATAACGTATCTTAAACTAGCGAGATTCAATATAACAAATTAGCGAGCGAAGAAATAATATGACAGAAGGTCTTAAGCAAATAAACACAAAAGGCGAGCGAGTGACTAAAATTAATAGAGCGTATTCAATAATTAAAATCTTTAAGCAAAGGACTAATAACTGAAGTCCAATATAATTACAATGAATAAGTGAGTATAACTCTATGAGAGCGTACCCTAATAATAAAGGAGCGAGCGCGGTTGGTGGAGCAAATAATGTCCAAATAAAAAATTACTAAAGCGGGCGTGAGACTTGCACTAGGAAGGTCCAAATTAATATAAAAGGAGCGGGAGTGGGACCTATACTAGTATAGTCCGAAATTAATTAAAGAAGCGGAAGCGGGACCTAAACTTACAAGGTCCAAAATAAGTATACATGAGCGGGTGCAGGACCTAAATAAGCAAGGTCCGAAATAAGCTTATAAAGAAGCGGGAGCGGGATTGGGACCTAAGCACGCATGGTCCAAAATAAATTTATTAGAGCGGATGCGGGACCAAGACAGATAGGTCCGAATTAAATGGTGCGGACGCAGGACTTATGTTTGTTTGGTCCAAAATAAATTTACAAGAGCGGTACGGGACCAAAACAAATCAAGACCAAAACAACTTAGAAGAGCGAGAGAAGGATTTAAGCACGCTTGGTCCAAATATATATTTACAAGAGCGGATATGGAGACCAAAGCAAGCATAATCCATAATTAATTATAGGAGCGGAAAAGAATATAAGTTAAATGTATATTCAAATTATTAACGCGAGTAAAGAAACAATAGAATAATCGAAGGTGCTTAATATAAACAAAATAAAGGCGAGAGTTGAACCAATGTAACCTATGCTAAGTCTCAAAAAATAAACAAATACTTATTAATTATTAATATTAAAATAAAGCGGGATATTTAAACCGAAAAAATAAAACTTTATTAATAACTTAAAAAGAAACTATTAATCTAAGGTCGGCACATAATCATCGAAATAAATGAACGCGCAAACTTCATTCATTCTGAATATTCCAATTTGCGATATGTCATGTTTCGTAGTATGTGCTACCCCCCATATCCTAAAACAACAACTAAGAAAGCGATGCGGTGGAAATTATTTAAATTAAAATATAAAATTAATAAAATATGCATCCCTCGATCCGAGTAAAGACATCGGATGAGGCGCTATGCGACAAAGGTATTTGACGCAAAGAAAAATTTAAATTTACGCGGGTCGGTTTAAAACAAGAATTGTATTTGAAAACTCTATGATGACCGGGAATCACACGTAAACCAATGTCAATAGAATACTTTTTCATTATGACATTGTTCGATGTATTTAAATTATAAAACGAGTGTAAAACGTTATTAGAACAGAGCGCGATATTATATTGATAACTCGAACCTAAAAGTATACGAATTTTCAAAGAGGTTTTATTTTGAACTAAATTAGTATGGCGCGGAAAATATATTAAAGCGGAAACTTTGCGACGATAATCATCATGCAAATGATAATATTCAATATTAGGTAGCGAAGCGGTATTCTTCTTAAGATTCCATAATGTCCTAAGAAGAAGGGTCAAGCGAACTTGAACGAAGGTGTAATAATTTATAAACGATCCATGCGGGATCTTAAAAGTATCGGGAGAACTTATATCGTAGCCTAATACGGTGCGGCCAGCGGGATATAGTATATTATAATTATTATATACCATATTAGGACTAAGAAAGCGCGGGAACAGAGAATATTTAAATAAAGCGGGCAGATTAAATATCGTATATGCAAGCGGATTCGAATTATTAAAACGTGAAGGTATTATATCTGCTATATCTTCAAACGACATATTATATTTGCCTTTGATCAGCAAAGTTATTTGCAGAAGTTTATAGTCGTTCGATTTAAAACCACAGTGACGTTTAATCAAACGACCTGATGATACAGATTTTAATAAACATTCGTCAATAGCCACACGCGCTAGAGATGGCGCCAGTGAAGCGTGAGAGTAAGTATGTTGATTGGTGCGACTGACTTTACTACTATCATCGTCATCACTATTGACAGTTATTGAAGATGATATATCACTGTTTGTACAAACCCTAATCGAGTCAACATACGATTTATTATGCGGTTTAGTAACGTTCCTAGACGATGGAATAGTATTAGTGACCAACAACTGCGATGGGCGATCACCATCAGATGCGGAAAGAGCTGAAGACGACAACGACTTGCTTAGTACAGCTAAAGTCGAAGTGTCTGAATAAGACGCGGTTTGTATATAATTTTCAACATCGTGACTATAAGAAGACATTGATGTAGATATATTGTCATTACGGCATGCATTAATAAGCGGGGGAGGAACATTCTTATGAGAAAGATCAGGTTTTGATGTAGAAAACTGCGGCAAACGCGAAGCATCAGACTGCGTAAGCGACTGTAACGACTTGCTTGGTACAGCTAAAGTCGAAGCGGGTGAATAAGACGCGGTGTGACGACGCTTTTCAACATCGAGACTACAAGAAGCCATTGACGACGATACCTCGTCCTTGCCGTACGAATCAATGTGTAAATTATTAGGCGAGAGCGGTATAGATTTTTGAGGTAAATCATCATTAAATACGAATGACTGCGGTGAACAAAGAGCATCAGACTGCGTAGAAGACTGCAATATTGGAGTGCTTGATACAACAGCGAGTGATTGCAAAGCGGTTTTATAGTTATTTTGAATATGATTGCAATCTAGTACGGTGTTCTTTGATTGCAGCCTCCTAAGTGCTGCTTTTGTTTTGCAATATAATTCCTCAAAAGGATTCATTGCGTCAAAATCAGGTACGGCACCTGGCACAGTCATTAAGAGTTCCTCATTATATGCATTGACAGTATCTTTAAATTGCGTGCGAATATTGTCTAAAGTTGCGGCATATGTAAGAAAGCAATGCAGACATTCTGTACTGCCGAAGGCCTGCAGCGATTTTTTATATATTAATTGAAGGACTTCGAACAAACTATCTTGTCGCGCTTTCAAAGTAATTAATTCAATGTTGTCACCAATGTTCAATGTGGATGACATATTGATGACAAATTTAATTCAATTTAAATTAGAAAGAAGAAAAAACAAATGCGGTTAAATGACAAACACGTCAGCGGAAAACCGATAAATGAAAATGGCGAATTGATGCGATATGAAATATGATTTAATGAATGGCGAACTTAATTATATTTATTTCTACTAATAGAAATAACACTCGGCTAAGGGTTGCCTAAACGTGCGGGTGCGAGTAATTAATATAGCTTAGACAAACACCTATAAGACCAAGGGCGGTGAAAAAAGAAGAAGCGGGGCGGTAATTTTCCTAGCTCTAAAGCTAGGAAACACACGAATGCGAGAATGCGGTATATGATATGCCTATGGTAGGGCTATAAATATAGGAAATCCGGCTCGATTACGCCAAAATTACGCGTAACGAGTATCCGGCTCGAAGGACCATTTGGTGCGGCGGCGCTGGGTTTAGCGGGAAGCGAACTGTGTCAAATTTGCGGGAAAAGAAGTGTGGGACAATTTTGATGGGAATCGGAAGATAAGCACGCACTTACCTGGTTAATGGGAATGAAATGCGGCTGCTCCTCTGCCCTCAGTCCACTTCACTTCACTTTATTTGTTATAGTATGTTTATAGTATTTAATTTAATATGTTTTAATATATCTTGCACAATTTTGGTGCGGAGCGGGTTAATTATAAGTTATATGTATTTATATTTATTTATAGTGATGCGGGCGCGATATATGTATTTTATGTTATGTTATTTTATATATATATTTACATTTGCGGTGCGATTTAATTTATTTTATTTTATCTTATGACATGAGATGAATGATTGAAGTGACGTGCGAAAGGGGACGCGCCGTCAGATTTAAAGGAAGAATTTAAATAAGTCGAAGAAAAGTATGAATAGGTCGAAAGGAGGTTTACATATTCTACGGATATGACTTCGAATAATGGTTAAGTGTATACGAGGTGGTCTGAAAACTTTCCGACCTCATCAATTTTATCCGTGCAGGACCGGAGAAAGAATACAATTTCCTACGGCCGGGCAGCCTGTCGTAAGAGGCGACAAAACAACCCACAGCCAGGTGGTAGGGCATTTGCCCGACTGGATGTCTACCACCCCTGGTCTAAAGTATGTCGCCATAAAAACCTTGAGTTGTGTTCCGACATCAGTGACCAGGTTCCAGACTCCCTTATGAGAGCAGCAGCGCATTTGTAGCACCTTTGGTGTTGCAAATGTCCATAGGCGATGGTAACCGCTTTCCATCAAGTGGGTCGTCTGCCTGTCTTACTTCGTACTTCGTAGAAACGTTATACATAATTATATTGTCGAGATGTCATACATAAAGATCGGGCCTAACATGGTCCACTACACTCCAACCACTCCTTTATCCACCTCAAGGCTCTCAATTTATTCAGTATTTTTTTTTTTTACATAAGTGCTCGTACTCCAGATATATAATGAACATACATTTAAGACTCGATTTACTGAAGAACTTTGCACCTGGCAGTTGGTAAAATAACTGTCCCGCCCCGTTTCACGTACGACTTAAATAGTATAAAATAATTAAAATTACCGTCAGTTATATTACGTGCGAAGTCCAAAGTCCCGTAACTTTTAAATACTTGTTAAAAATATTACTAAGAATATTTAATCAACATAAACAGTATCTTGGCAAGTAGCAAGTAAGGAACATTTGCTCGTTATTGGTTGTACTGCTTTAGTTTCTCTAAATTCCTTGAAAAAACAAGCCAAAGTTATATGACTTCACACTTCCTAAGACAGAATTTCTGATACAATATAATAAATTTTTTGAAAATTAATATGTCGGGAAAATATATAACCCTTCCTTATATTGATTAAACGTTATTTTTAAAAACACCTACATTTTATATGTATTCCCATGTTTATTGTGTTTATCGCGTAGGCTGTTCTTAGCACCTAAGGCAAACTCCTTCGGGAGTAATATAATTAATATAATTGGCATGACGACAAAAAAACTCAACCGCAGTTCCGCCACCCTTTTGGCTATATTCGTCCATCCCACGGAAAAGACTTCTTATATCGGTATAAAAAGCATCAAAGTTCAGCTAAATACGCTTGTAATGTTTTTTAAATAATTTATGACACATCAGCAGAATTTCCGCCATGTTACGCCGTGTACAAATTAGCGCCGAGCCTTCCGTCATTGAAATTTACGCGCGAAACGTTTCGCAGGTGTGTTAGTATACTAAATGTAGACCCGCCTTATTAACCACCTCTGTGTCAAGTTTCATTTAAACCCGTTCAGTAGTTTTAGAGTCTCTGGCCGAATTATTGGCCCCCTGATTATTTTCCCGACTGGTAGGCTACCACCCCTAATTTAAAGTATGTCGCCATAACAACTTTGAGTTGTGTTCCGGCATTAGTGACCAGGTTCCAGTCTCCCTTAAGAGAGCAGCAGCGCATTTGTAGCACCTTTGGTGTTGCAAATATCCATGGGCGATGGTAACCGCTTTCCATAATTTTGCAAACTCCACTTCTCTACAGATTTATTATATTACTAGCGGGCTCAGTAGACGTTGTCTTGCCCTGAAATAATAACATTTAAGACCCGATTGAAGCGGTACCTTCCGAGTATAATTGTGAATCTATACCATATAGTAGATCCCGGCTACTTGAACACACTTAAAAAAGTCATCAAAATCGGTCTAACCGTTTTGGAGGAGTTCAATGACGTATACACGAAGAATTTTATATATAAAGACTACATTTTGAATTTAAAAAATCCAGACAACATTATATTCTTCATTGGCATCATCTTAATACGCATTAAATCTGTGAGAGTGGAAATGTTCATGTTCTTTTTCAAGTTTTACTTTACGGTCGACCGTTTAAGCAGATTGTTTTCATTTTCCTGACGGAGTGAACTATGAAAAGCGTTTTTATTACCTTTTTTTTAATAGACGTCTTGCAAATGTTAGAGAGTATAGTACTTCTTTTTATTATCAACTCCGTTGATTGGTAAGACTTTTTAGGGTTCCGTGGCCCATGTTGGTAGCCTTTGCATATTTTACGCACAACGGAGAGTGTTCCGAGCAATTGTTTCATCTGGTGCCAACGTCTCACTTTTACAACCGCACCGCTCGCCAGTGACGGGATGCTCCTCTAGAACTTTTATTCTGCGTACAACAACGATCTGGAGGAAACTTCTCGCCGCGGTTTTCAGTTTGCGCTATGATGACATGAGGTTTTTTAAAAAGGGCGTTATAAGATCTTTTAGAGATCGGCAACGCGTTAGTGATGCCCCTAGTGTTGCAAACGTCCATAGGCAACGGTAACCACTTTCTATCAGGCGGGCCGTCTGCCTGTTTGCCTACTTCAGGCAATAAAAAAAGAGTAATGTGAAAATTTACCCGATGGTAGCGCAAGCGAATGAATAGTGTGAAAGATGCTGGGACTTGATCATTGTTAACGATGGACCCCGGTTTTAAGGGCGTTGCTAAGTCAAACCACGTTGAGTTGCTGTATGTTTACTAAGACCTTTTCAAGACCTGAGACGCCCAACTTTTAGTGCACAAGTGCCGCACGTGATCTGTGTCTTATTTAGGATACTCTTCGTTGCGTATTTATGTGTAAAATACGCTGTACGAGCAATATTGGCTCGTATAAATAGTAAGATACAGAAACCGTCTATAAGTGTGCTGTCTGCCTATTTGCCGGCGTCGTAAAAATATTAACCTTTATAGTTTCTTTACATTTTCTGTTTTTGTAAATCACAGTCATGTTTCTTAGAAACTAATTAAAATCCACATTGATGTTTGATAAAAGTATGTGTAGTGTATATAGGGCTACACGATGGTATAGTAAAGTCGCGGTGTAAATACGGCCTCTCTGCTTGAGCGGGCTAAGCCTTTGCCGGCCTACCTCACTGCAACATAGAGGCTTCTGGTTCGATTCCTGTTATTTACTATGGCTCTGGGTGTCTGTGATCGGCCCCAGCGTAGTTCGTTGTATATTACCCATAACACAAGCGTAACTTGCTTAGTTTGGAGATATACAATATGTGTGTTTGTATGGCGATTATTTATTTATTTATTTTATTTATATATCTTTTCTTTAATCTTCTCTCAATTATTTGGGGTCGGCACAATATGTCTTTGTATTCCGTACTCCTATATTCTGATATATGTCCTCTGTCACACCATGAATGATCATATCTTCCTACAACAAACAAATAAACTACGTATTCAAGAATATTTTATCTGCCTTAAGTATATACAGAGAGAGCTAAAATTAATTTGAAGTCTATTAAGTTTTATTTATTGTGTAAATTAATTCTAACGGACAAGGAGAAATGTGTTTTATTTCGAATTAAATAAGGTTGAATTTTATGTGTTTATCACCTTTCAGTGTCGCTTTTTGTCGTTTCATTGAGTTTCGTATCGCAACGATTCTAAAAAGCATATGCAAGTGATCCATCATTCGCGGTGCCATGACGACGATGTATCTGTTAAAAAAATGCGAACAAATAGACACAGACAGTAGACAACAAAAATAGAACCGAAAGACAAAAAATCCAAAAGTTGTATTTTCGGAATCCTGCTGGTTGGAATTAGCCATCCTGGTTATTCCAAACACTTCAAAATTGTGTACCTTCTCTAACTTTGTAAGTATCAAGTAGAAATTTCTAAATAAAATTATATAGTCAAGGTGGCGAAGTCCGTGAATAGGGTAAGTTCATACACCGCTCCTTTTTTAACTTTTTTAAACGGAATTTAACGCCAACTACAATTCGAAGACAGAATTCAATGGAGTCTTAGCTTCACTGAGTGATTATTATTTTTTTTATAGGAGTTCAGCAGACAGGCAGACGGCCTACTTGATTGAAAGCGGTTACCATCGCCTATGGACATTTGCAACACCGAAGGTGCTACAAATGCGCTGCTACTCTCTTAAGGGTCACTGGAACCTAGTCACTAATGCCGGAACACAACTCAAGGTTGTTATCGCGACATATTTTAGACGAGGGGTGGTAGCCATCCAGGTGGTCAATTTCCCTACCACCTGGCTGTGGGTTGTTTTGTCGCCTCTTACGACAGGCCGCCCGGCCGTAGGAAATTGTATTCTTTCTCCGTTCCTGCACGGACACGGATGATTTGTTATCGTCGTAACTATTCAAACACTGAAATAATAAAAGGTGTATGGAGTTCCCCCACTGACGGAGTTCGCCTCCTGGACTATATTGTAGTTTTAATAAATACTTTAGAAACATTGGTTTGAACAATACATCGCAACCTTAGAATTATAGAGCCCTAATTAAAAATATCAAGTTACTCAAATTTGTATCTTATTTTTTATGTAATAGATATTGAAATCCAATGGCTCAAAATTTTGATTTAGGTATCTATAATTTTAGGCGTGCGACATGTTGATTATTTTTTCAGACTTAGGGTATGCTTGATTGTAAATGGTTCCCTAGCCAAATTACAAAAACAGTGGACTTTCTATACGAAACCCTTCACGGTGGGCTATCACACACTTGTTCGAGTTTTTATGATTAAGTTCGTTGTTTCGTAAGACTTTTTGTGTTCATGGTTATGGTAAATTAGGTATTTAATTAAAATCTCAATCATTATAACTTTCTCTGTGATGTTTAAGAAAGTCTGTTTAGACCTGTTTTTCTAAGCAATGTTTACATTTTCATGAGAATTGTAGTACGAGAGATTGCCATGCGGATTTACTTGGGTTATCGTTGCGAAGCGGTGTATATAGAATAGGAAGTAAATTTAAATTTTAACTTATATCTATGATTTTCAAAAAGTTTTCTTCAGTGGAACTTATTTTGGAATAAAACTTTCGAATTCGAATTTGAATATCTTTGGATCAGTACCTCGCTGAAACTGTTCCATTTTCCATTCCAGTTTTCCAAAGTACACACACAAAACTTGTGCAAGTTGTGGGTTTTCACAAAGCGCAATGATAAGGTTTATCACCACCTCTCTACGCCCCTTAGCCACTCACATCCATGTTGTCCCTGTCTTCTATGGCATTTTTTGGGACCCATGCAGGGAGTCGCGACATTGCGACAGCTAGACGCGATAGTCCCTATATTGCCAGACCCCTAGTACCACTAGCAGTTCATCCCGACAACCCGATACTTTTAGTTATCATTTCCCATAACAGTCCTGCACTGGCTGGGGTTTGTCATTAGGTGCATTATTATATGGTGTACACAGGGATAATCGCCGGTCAGTGTCACGTCACATTTACATCAAATTTGTCGAAGGGGTCTCTACGTGTTGGCCTTCCCATGCAAGCTTCCCAACAATCCGGGCCATTTTTTAGGCCCTTGGTCTTGGTGGGGCTTGTCAAAAGGGATATAAATATATGCTTAAATTCTTAACGAGACAGACAACGCATCGGGTTCCTTGGTGTTGCAGATATCTATGGGCGACAGAATGACTATATTTATATCAAAAAACTCACTTGATAGAAAGTAGTCATTACCGCCTGTGGATGTTTTTAACATCAGAGGTGCTGCCAATGTGTTACCGGCCTCGAAGGGGGGAACTGGAACCTGGCCATTAATGCCAGGATATGACTTCAGGTTGTAACGGGGGCATAGTTTAGAATAGGGGTGGTGACCACCCAGTTTTGCCGCCTGTTACGACAAGACGCCCGATCTCAGAAATTAATATTCTTTCCCCGTTCCTGCAAGGATAAAAAGGTAGCGTCAATGTGGAACACGCTCATACCTGATCAATATGATGCAAAACGGCGGCTAATGGCACTTTAGTTCTTGACTTCACTTAAGTTATATTTATTCACTTACACTTATACAAATAGTATTTTTTATTCCCCTGTCTAAAGATATATACGTCGCACTTTGTTTTTTAAAATTTACTTTCATTTAATACTTCATTTAAATAACTATTCTATATTTTGACTACACATATTTTATATGTTTTATATTTTACATAATTGCTACATATATTAACTTAGTATATATTGTTTGGTATATATTCGTCTTTATTACAGCCAACGTTGCTTTCTTGTACTACTTCGTACAGTCTTTTATCTTTTTCTTTACCGTCAGGCTTATGCTCCAAGCTTCAATGTCCACTCCGATATTCTCGTGAGCGTAAATAGAAACTTCGAAGATGATATAGGTTATGGGTTCACACCAATAGGTAGTTAGTTACAAGTTGTCTAGTTTTGATTCATTTGTATATATTTACAATGTATGTTGTTATAAAACACTCTTTAAAATATTAATTTGTTACTTTGATATATTTAGCTAAATAATGAAAACTACACGTTCGTAAGACAATATAATTATGTAATTGCAAGAAAATAATTGACAAACAAAAACAAAAGAACATCTGCGTATAATCTTTATTTAAAATTTTTACATCGCATTTAGTGGCCAGTATTCAACAAAATTAAAACTCAAAACAGAGTAAAAACTCTTTGTCAGACCAAACAACAATATTTACGTATTGACGTGCTTTGGGTTTTTATATTTATTGTATTTTATATACTTTTTTGTTTTAATATGGTTGACATTAAAGTGATTGGCGTGCGTATTCGAAATTTAAACGTAGAAACTCATTCGAAATTTAAATATTACTTATTAGTTTTAAATGAGGAAAGAGAATATAGGTAACCAATACGTAGAAAGCAGGTTACATAGCGATATATTGATATCGTTATGTAACAATGCTTTTTGAGTTTTGCGAACACAAACATAATTATGGAAGCTGAATTTTTATATATAGGTATAAAAATCGCAAAACTTGAAAAGTAGTGAATAAATTTGTTATATTTTTTTTTTATAAACTCGAGGACGTTACCTGCCATTTTATCTGAATTTACTATGTTTATTTCCCTAATATTGTTTAAATTTTCTTTTAAAGTCTCGTTGAACACCGAGTTGCGTGAAGAGATCGCTATAAGCGATAAGGCCGTCCATTGTTCATATCTTTATTTTAATCTCCATTCAATACGTATCCATATGTCTCCTAACGTCCCTCGCAGGGACGTGGAGAGATCTTGATTGGCGGCGCCTGAGACGCCGCCGTCTGTGTCTGTAAGTCCGTGCCTGCCAGCCTGCCGTCCTACCGCGGGCGGGCTGATCCGGGCCAGCCGTATTGTGATACCGTCGACCCTGTCCGTGAGGACCTTACGCGGTCGTCGTACGAGGGCCTTTCGCCGAGGCTTATCATCGGACGCGGACACGACGAGCGGATTTCGATTGCGGCGCGAGATCGAAATACTTACGCGAGAGCGACGTAATGTAGTTTTTGTTGGAGGGAAGCTCCAGATCGCGGTGGAGGACGACGTTACGCTTATTGGAGCACCGACGGCTCTGCGCATGAATTTATTCTGCACGATTTGCAGTTTATCTAATAGGGCAGGCTTGGCATGGCCGAATACCACACTCGCGTATGTCATGATCGGGCGGATGCATGTTTTATACAGAGTAAGCTTGTGTCTGAGGGACATTTTGCTTCGTTTGTCTATCATGGGTGCTAAACGACCCATCACAAATCGCGCTCTATTTCGGACTATAGTGATATGCTCGTTGAAGCGCAAGTTTCGATCTAGGGTGACACCAAGATATTTGGTGTACTTTGCCCAGGGGATTTGTTGGTCGTAGAGCGAAATGGTTTTTAGGCGAAGGCTAACGCGTTTGGGGGAGCGAAGCGTACCCGGGGAAAAGAACATTGCTCATCTACTTATCAGCGAATCAACTTGAGCAGAGTAGAAAATTATTAAAGAACTTATATCGCTATTAAAAAATAGAGCTTGGTGGTAGAAGGATGAAAATTTATAGTTTTTTAATGCGAAATCATAATAAAATATAAATAAGAAATGTTAACAAAAAAAAATTAGGGGTGAGTCACCCTTTTCATTTAGGGGTATGAAAAATAGATTTTAGCCGATTTTCAGACATATTCGATGTGCACACAAAATTTCTTATAAATCGGTTCAGCCGTTTCGGAGGAGTTTGGTAACAAGCACCGCGACACGAGAATTTTATATATTAGATGGATATTTTATATTCACGACTCCCAAATAGACAAACACCGCGACACGAGAATTTTCTATATTAGATGGATATTATATTCACGACTCCCAAATAGACAAACACAGCGACACGAGAATTTTATATATTAGATGGATAATATATTCACGACTCCCAAATAGACAAAACACCGCGACACGAGAATTTTATATATTAGATGGATATTATATTCACGACTCCTAAATAGACAAACATCGCGACACGCGAATTTTATATATGATGGATATTATATTCACGACTCCTAAATAGACAAACACCGCGACACGAGAATTTTATATATTAGATGGATATTATATTCACGACTCCTAAATAGACAAAACACCGCGACACGAGAATTTTATATATTAGATGGATAATATATTCACGACTCCCAAATAGACAAAACACCGCGACATGAGAATTTTATATATTAGATGGATAATATATTCACGACTCCCACATAGCTCAATGTCTACTGCAGACTTGAATATTAGAATTCATTCACGCTTATTATATTATCGGGTTGAGCAGACACGTCTCAATTACAATTGTATAATAGCTAAGGCAGATTAACCCGCCCAATCAACTAATCCAGTTTAAACCGAGCCACTCGAACAACTAATTGGCTTAACTAAAACTTAATAATGGACTACGCGTTGAATCTAAACTCTTAATCATTAATTAAGTCGAGATGTCTATGGGTTTGCGGTTGATTACGCGGCTATTTCGGAATCCGAGTGCTTTATGTCTGCGATCATTTTTTTTTCTTTAATAATAATTTATATTTTTTTTATAGCTTTTACAAAGAAATATTAAAACGATTCATTGGCTCTGCAGGTGATCAGAGGGCTGGTACCTACCTCGGACAACATAAACCATAGGCGGTAATGACTACTTTCCATCAATTGAGCCGTTGGACTATTTGCCAGCTTTGGTAATAAAAAATAATGATTCTACCGCCCATCTGCATATGCAACACTAAGGAAACCGATGCATTGTGGGTTATATTTTTTATTTATTGCATAAGTTCACCAGACAGGCAGACGAAAATGAGGTTACCATCGTCAATGGACCTTTACCAACAACAAAGGGCGTTACAAACAAATGCACTGCTGCTCTCTTAAGAAAAACTGGTAATTGGCCACTAATGTCGGAACAAAACTCAAGGTTGCTATGGCGGCATACTTTAGACCAGGTTGGTAGTCATCCAGATGGGAAAATAGCCTATCACCTGGCTGTGAGTTGTTTTGTCACCTCTTACGACAGGCCGCCCGGCCGCAGGAAATTCTATTTTTTCTCCGTTCTTGCACGGATAAAATTATGTGTTGGAATCTCCAACAAAAGTATTTATTACCTTAGTGTGGCATAGTACTGGCCACCAATACTAAATATTTGAATTTAGAACGAAGTTTTTTTTCTTTTATCTGTATATATTTTCCCTCCATTGCTATTAAAATCATCATATATTACGCACGTGCAGTTTCATTTATAATTAAAATATTTACAGTCAACAACAAATTCATATTTAAAAAAATGTTTAACAATATGGCTTATTTATGACGAAACCTATAAGACTTTTTGCAAATGTTATAGGTGCACGAAATTGTATTAATGAAGAAACTAGATTTTTATATGAAATCAAATCGGTGACGTTGTCTAAGCGTTACTAAATGTCCTAAGCATTACTAAATGCCCTAAGCATTACTAATTGATCCATAATCAAAAGGCTCAATCGGTTGAACAGAGTAAATTCTTCGGTGTAAAAAAATGTAACCGATATGATTGCGGATCTATCTATTTATCTATACTATAATAAAGATGTATATGGTTGGAGTTTGAACAATGCGTTTAAAAATGTATAAAAAATCGGGGGGTGGTGAAATTCGGACCAGAAGATTTTGAAAATGCAATATTTCGAATTTTTGCCTGTCTGTCTTTCTATCTGTATGTCTGTCTGTTAGAGTATTACGTGAAAAATACTTAACAGATTTAAATGAAACTCAACTCACTTAGGATACTTTTTATCCCAATAACTGACGTCGTTGAAAACTACAGAACGTATACGAACGAAACTCGACAGACAGAAGACTTATCCCTCTTAATGATGTCATTTCCATAGAATAGACGGATTAGTGTAATAGATACCGCTGCAATGGCATTTTTTCAAATTACTAACAGATACCTACGTTGTCATAAACAACATGTCATTCGTACTTCAAATCAGTTTGGCTTCGACTCGCCTTTATGTGTTGCTGGGCATTGTGTAGACTATATGGACTTAGTTTCTTTCTTATTATTATATGTAACATACCGAATAAAGTAAAATAAAGCTACTGCCTAAGGTTTGAAACGTGGCGCAGCCGCGGAGCAAACTCTAGTAGTATATAATGTCACGGCCAGTAAGATAATATGGTAGGCCAGGTAGCCCTATTCATGGAACCCGGTGAGTCATCGTTTGGGCGGGAGGGCGACACTGACATAATGGCTGGCGGTCTGTAGCCGAATTTACGACGTGTTACCCACATATTAATGGCATCTAACTGGAAATCGACAGGTGTGGATCTACAATATCGCTTACGCAAATAAATTTTTAATTACGCTAAGTGCGTTGGCTATAAACAGCTATGTATATGACGTGTTAACTACATATTGTTAAATACATAATCACTTGAATCAAAATAATTTATTTACAGAAAAATATGGAGATAAAAGGGGGTCTTTGTTGGGTCGCTTCTTCTCATTTAATAGTAACTAAAATTGCTTAAGAAGTGGTGGTAGACTGATTACTTTTAATAAGTAATCTGTAAGATTCCATTTTACATTCCTTATCATTTACCAGATGTCTATATAAGTTATACATGATACATGTTTCACCTTATAAAGGCATAGTTTTTTAATTATTTTTTATGCTTAAATGACTACAATATTTAACTTATTATGTGTTAGAATGTGCCAGCGAAATTTCGTTCGCATTGCTACCATGACGTATTTATTTGTTAGTGCAATAGCAGCACGTTTTTCGCTATATTCGCTTATCCGTGCAGGAACGGAGAAAGAATACAATTTCTTGCGGCCGGGCGGCCTGTCGTAAGAAGCGACTAAACAACCCACAGCCAGGTGGTAGAGAATTTGCCCGACTGGATGGCTACCACCCCTGGTCTAAAGTATGTCGCCATAACAACCTTGAGTTGTGTTCCGGCATTAGTGACCAGGTTCCAGTTTCCCTTAAGAGAGCAGCAGCGCACTTGTAGCAACTTTGCTGTTGCAAATGTCCATATGCGATGGTAACCGCTTTCCATCGAGTGGGCCGTCTGCCTATCTGCTGATCTCCTGCAATAAAAAAAACAAAAAAAGACTCTTTACTAACCTAATATATATATACATATATATATATATATATATATATATATATATATATATATACATATATATATATATATATATATATATATATATATATATATATATATATATAATATATACTTTATATATTGAATATATAATATACTTTACTAACCTAAAACTAAATAGCATGAATTTCGAAACTTGTTACAGGATGGGCATAAGTTTACTGTTGATACTGCACAATATTTTTTTTTGTTATATTTACATTTTCATTAAGTCTCATTTGTAATTCTATTTAATAAATATTTTTTATAATAATTATATAAGTATTATTTTATATAATAATAAATTATATCATCATATCCAATCAGATTACGTACATGTATACATTTATTTATTTATGATTTATTTTCAGAAACTGCTACTATTACTACTGTCCATTAAAAACCAATACATACCTACATATTATCACGCCTGTTTCCAATGGGGGTAGGCAGAGACTATAGATCTCCACTTGCGACGATCCTGACCAACAACTTTCGCTTCATCTACTTCCATTAATCTCTTTATACATGCACGTTTACTTAATATGCTTTTTACCTGATCTCGTTTTAACACTTCTATTATTTGATCATGGTGTGTCCGTCGTACCGACTCTACCATTCACAATACTGTCATACACTTGTTTTGTGATTCTATTTTCATCCATCCTCTGTAATGCACAAACCACCTTTACATTCCTTTTCCATCTTATTCACATTACATCTTATTCCAATCCACAACGTTCCCTTATTCCACTGTACCTTGGTGTTCTAAGAATGAAGTATTACAGATAACTTCATAACGATTTTGCATTTATTAACCAACATTATGACAAACCTGGGTACCAATCAGCTAATGATACAGTCACTATTTCTTTGAAGGCTCTCCACAAACAAAATCAAATTGATTACACAAAAGAAATCACTAGAGCCTTATCTCAACAAAGGACATGGATGACGATGGTAATTAAATAGCGTGTGGAGAGAGCTTTTTAGAAAATTCGGAGAAACCGGAATGGAGACCGCACTGTTTGTTCCTGAATAGAAAAAAGGGCAGGTATCCCGATGTTTGGAGATCGAAGGCAAATATTTTACCTGCTTGTAGGGATCACGGGGCGTTGTATCGATAAAAAGTAATTTGAATTTTATTGAGAGTATTTCTGTTCCATGCTTGAATTATTTTTTTTTCTTATAAATAATCGGCAGACAACCACACACATTGTATATATCTAAGCTAAATAAATTACGCTTGTGTTGTAGATGATATACAACGGACCACTCTGGGGCCGATCCCAGACACCCAGATCAGGGGCATAGCTATCACCGTATCTTCTATAATAATCATAAACAAATTTAAAACTAAATAATTAAAATGAACAAGTTGGCGGTAGGCTAAATAAAACTTTAACAATACTCGTTGACACTTGACATCTTTGTCTCCCGTGATCACGGTCACTGAAAAGTGGCCGAAACGTTGGAATGACAAAACTCAAATAAACTACCGCGCTTAAAACTATTAAACCGTAGTTTTATTATACATAATTAGATATTATTTTATTACTAGATTATGAAGAAATTAATAGGTACCTATTACTGAATAAACTAATAAATTAGCTAAGTTTAATTACCAACTAACTGTACAATTTAACTTATAGCTGACTGTTATTAAAGATAACAAGTTATAATAAATTCTCTGATATTTTAAATTGTAAAAACATGACGTTAACATAACATCTTATCATTTAACTTTTATTATATAACGCTGGAAATGATTTTAATTACTTTTCAAGAAATAATTAATGCGCTATTTGAATTCTTTTAGTTTTACCTACCTATGACGTCAGAAGTATGTACGTAGTATAGTACTATTATTAGTGGCGTAAATAGAGCGGTGCCACCGGTGACCAGGCACAGGGCGTAGACTCTGGGGAGCGCAAGAATGGCGAGACCAGGCAGGATTATTTTTCGGTTTGCTCCTGATAAGTTCGCGCTACGCCCCTAGTGCTCGATTCCAACATATACGTACCTACATGCCAGTATCATCAAAAACTTCTGTTAAATTAGGCAAAATATCAAGCTCATTTTTTTGGCAGAGCACGAGCGTATATGTGTTTTAGTTCTTCCAAAATATTAGATAATTGGTCCACCAACACCAAGGTCCTTGTGCGTTGTTTTATCACCCTGAATGAAATAAAGTACATACATACATACATAACTTCACGCCAGTTCCCTTGCGGGGTAGGTATGAACAACAGAGCGCCATTCAGGCTTATTCTTACACACCTCACTTGATTCTTCGACATTCATAACTCTTGTCATGCACGCTCGTCTGTTCTCAAGGCTCCTGACATCACCTTCCGCTAGTACACGATCAATTTGATCATGGAAGGTGTGTCGTGGCCTTCCACGATTTCTGCATCCATCCACTTTTGCATTGTATATCTGTTTAGTCATTCTTTCCACATGCCCGAACCACCGTAACATTCCTTTCCTTACCTTCACCCCGACACTCTCTTTCAGACCAACTCTCTTGAAATAAAGTAGGCCTATATATAGCATTGCTCTAGCTAGGGTACCTATAATATCTAAAAAAAAGCTCGTATAGGGGGCATAAAAGGCTATTTACGGCACTGAATATTATTACAACCATTAAATACACCATGACTTTTCTGTATAAGAGTGTTAGTAAACCTGGAAACTTTTTGCCATTGAAATATACCAAGAACCAAAGTCCACGTGTCTATTGAAACATTCCGCGTATTACCTCCAAGAAAGGTAATAATTGTTGAAAGTATTTACCTTACTATATATTTTTATAATAAAAGAGCAGGTAGCGGTGATAATAATTTTTGTGCGTAGTGGGATTACCCGGGCCGCTGGCCGGACAAAAGTAGTTTCCAGTGAAGTGAATATTTACAATATTATATTATAGTCACTTGTATTGTCCCGAGTGCTTTTTAGGTAAGCCCCTGTATTGTTTATACGTCAGTTCAGGGGCACAATTTTACTATTACTATTTCGCTGAAATCGCTGGACTTTTTCGTCTCAAGCGTAGGTTTGCCTCATTTCGGTATCCTGTCAATTCAACTGGCGTGCCCGTGCAATGCCAATCTCTCTTTATAAATATTTATAAACGAAAATTCGCGAAATAAATGTTTAAAATTTTGTTAGCTTTTCAATATACAATAGAATATACTTTATTGTACAAAAATGCTACATAAAATCAAGAACATTAATATACGAGTTTATTTGTTACAAACATACAAAAATACAAATCTTTCCTCTTTATAAATTAGTAGACAGGTTCCAGTCTCCCTTTAGAGAGCGTATTTGTAACACCTTTGGTATTACAAATGTCTATAGGCGTAACCGCTTTCCATCAGGTGGGCCGTCAGCCGGTCTGCTGAACAATAAAAAAAAATTTGACTTTCTTGCTTAGTATTTTTTTTTAAGTAAAATGAGTCATACACGGTCTTCTTACTTGTTGTTTACACCGAAGCAGGCATATCGTTCGCAACCGGGACCACGGCTAGGATCATGAAGAATGTACAGTAAATGCAAACTAACAATGTTCAGTCAAGTAATTTGATTTACCACGTTCAACTGTGCAACAATTTTGTAAAACGTTTATTCCGCCTACTACAATGATCTAGAGGGAACTTCCCGCTGAGCGTTTCCCTCTGCTTTGCGACATGGTGTTTTTTAAGAAGGGTATTACTTTGAAACCGGTCACGGTTTGGCTACACCCTAGTGTTACAACTGACCATAGGCGGCGAACACCAGTTTCCATCAGGTGGGCCTTCTGCCTGTTTGCTTGTTTCAGACAACAAAAAAATAAAAAACAACAGTGTAGTATAACATAATACATTGCGTATTTTTATTTTATTTCTACCGATATATAAACATAATAAATAGAGGCTACGCCTTATTTCGTATATATGTTACAGCCAAAGTAATAAATCCGGATATTATATATATTATCTAGCCATTATTTATAATGTCTACTCAATTTAGATAAAGTCATAATTGACACAGAATTAATCACATTAGCTAGCAATTTTATTTATATTAATATCTTCGAAGACTTGGATAATGTAATAAAACAAGTAGGTATAGGTAAAGATATTATAAAATTATATTTCAATTTGCTTAAGAATTAAAGTAACACTGTCATAGATAATAATTCTACGTTAATTAACATTGTTATAAAGTTATTTAACTTTAATTTATAAAGTAAATTCAAAGCTCACTAGCCATAAAACAAAATTTAAAAAAAAACAAGAACAGAGATCAATACAAGTATTTGGTATCACTTATTAAAGACTACAATAATAAAATATTTAAAATGAATTGACATGAATTAACTGGGTCATAAATATTATTTATTCTTACAAGCGGGGTGAAGAGCGGGAGGGGTAGCAAGTCAGTTAGACCGTATTTATTACATTGGCTAACTTTGACCCGCTATTATGAATAATATCCGGATAAAGTGATTAATTTATCACATTGTCTAGTCAATTTTGCTATTATATATAATGACCAGTCATTATGTATAATAGCTATTAAATCACTATGTCTGTAACATATATATGTACCAACTTTTTGTTCGTAGGTATCTACATAGATAAGTCCGGTCATCGGTGGTATTGATTTCATCTAAAATAACCGTTTTCAGTACAGAATGGACCAATGTTAAGTCAAGGTTCGATTGTAAGCGATGAAATTATTAGATATACTAGATTGAAACCAAATATATGGAATTGTGCTGGCTAATCTCAAAGAGTTGATTTCAAATCCCGGCATGACACAGTTTAGACAGTTTTTTTAAACAAAATTGCATATCATGTGAACCATTTTTATCCGTGCAGGAACGGAGAAAGAATACAATTTCCTGCGGCCTGGCGGCCTGTCGTAAGGGGCGACAGACAACCCCCAGGCCAGGTGGTAGGGCATTTGCCCGACTGGATGGCTACCACCCCTGGTCTAAAGTATGCCGCCATAACAACCTTGTGTTGTGTTCCGGCATTAGTGATCAGGTTCCAGTCTCCCTCAAGAGAGCAACAGCGCATTTGTAGCACCTTTGGTGTTGCGAATGTCCATAGGCGATGGTAACCGCTTTCCATCAAGTGGGCCGTCTCCCTGTCTGTTGCACTCCTGCAATAAAAAAAAAACCATGTGGTGATGGAATATACCGTGAGGATTTGTGCACATCAACGTATAAGACCCAATAATTCTCCATGGATAAATACGGTAGATTAAAATACAGAGGCTCAAACTTAGATGTGGGATGTTTATAGGCTAATATTATAGATAGGTACTATGAAAATCTGTATTAATGACAGGTGATTAATTGGTTGAATGAAATTGGTTTTACCCATATACTAAAATATTTTATTCACAATAACAGTAAAGTATATATGGGATAAGAATAATAATTTGACACAAGCAAAACTATTGAAGTGAAACTTCTGTATAGACGGGGGGGGGGGGGAGGTATTAGAATTTTCTGTCAAGAAAAAGCGTTACGGCCGCGTGGAGGAGCGGCATAAATTTAGACTAGACGTGGTGAGAGGCGGCATAATTTTAGAGCAGACTATCGATGTTTTTATTGGTTCCGGATCGAATTCAGTTTCTTTGTTTGATAAAATAAAATGTTTAAATAAAAAATGCATTACTTAAAATGTGCCTAATCAAATCATAATTTGTAGGAAATCTGCGAAAAATCTAAATGTGTGCTGGGATACATAGTAGAAGTGTAACTTCAACAGACAAGTGGAAAAACCAATCGCAACAAAGTTTTAACTTGAAGGTTTACCTGCCCGTAAAACTTCAAGTTAACATTTTCTTGCGATTCGTTTTTCCGCTTGTCTGTTGAAGTTTTTTTTTAAATTCTAGTATAGATTCGCATTTGACCACAATATCGCCTGGTTTAGTTAGAAAGAAAGACCGCTTACCTAGAAGGAACCACCAGACTTAAAGACATCCAGCTTGTAGACCTCGGAAGCGATAGATTGCGCAGATCCCACTCTTTTGCAGATAACAGAGTCAACCATCATAAAATTAGTTGTGTATTTTTAATAATAGAGGTGTACATAACATCCTTTTTATACCGGCAAGTGAGTCAATTTTGCTATTCAAGGATTTGAAATTTTAAAAATTCCTTAAGAAATCTTAACAAAGTATATAAAATGAAAATACATTGACTCTTAAACAAAATTAAATATTGTTGTTTTTTTTCAATCTTAATTCAGTCTGCGTAACTGATTACGAGATTTAATGAAAAGTTTCTTTGTATTGTTCAAATAACAAAATTTCAAATTAGTCTTCTGAAAATGAATAATTCTGTTTGTACGCATTCAAATTATCTCTCTCAAAATGTTTAACAATAGTAATATTTCACAATTACGAACATTCATAAAGCGCGTCACCATCCAAATTACATTAAGCGTCCACAGAGAGCGCGGCGCGTGGTAATTAATTGTTGCGCCCTCAAAACATAACTTTATAAGCTTTACTCAACATTCTGCTTTATCCACTCGAACCACACGTTTCATGAAATTGTAGTCTTATGTAAGAGCAAACAGAATTATAATATTAGCATAATTTTTTATATTTATAAATTAATTAAGCAGTCTGTTTGCCGGCGTAAACAACAGCGAGAGTGATATATTTGTGCCGTTTGCTGTTGAGAAGTTTGGAACATCAGATCTTGAGGCCATGAGCCTCTACAAAGACTTCTCAAAACATCTAATTGACTCTTCAGGTGATCACACAACGAATTAATATGACGATCCAACTACGATACACATTCAGTTTCCTGGAAATCTTACTCCCACTGACTTCGACAACCTACGCTCAGCATGCTACTCATAGTCTTAAAGGATTATAGGTATAATGCAATATAAGTTAAGTTTTCTTCTTTGTCAAGTCTTATCCGTGCAGAAATGGAGAAAGAACACAATTCCCTGCGGACAAGAATCCACAACCAGGTGGTAGGGTATATGGCCTTCTGGACGGATACCATCTCTGGTGTAGAGTATGCAACCAGAAGAACTTTGAGTTGTGTTCTGGCATTAGCGGCCAGTTACCAGTCTCCCTTTAGAGACCGGCAGCACATTGTTAGCACCTTTGGTATTACAAATGTCCATAGGCGCCGTTTTTCATTAGGTGGGCCGTATGCCTATCGGCTGAACTCAAAAAAATGTACTACTTTACAATTTAAGCGCCATCCACAAATTACATCAGCCGAATTTAATGACTTTTGACCACTTCCCCGTCCTTGTCACAACTGCTCACATTCCTGAGACTTCTCCCTCCCTCCCTAATGTTACATGACATATCTTGCAATTTTACATTAAGAAATTATGAAATTAAAACAGTAGTTACGCAAATAATTTTATTTCTATTCAAATATTTTTTTTTATAATTTAAACGCTGCTCATACAGATAGAGTTGGAAATATTTTGAAATTTTTCGTTAATATTTCAAATTTCGTGTTTGAAGCTTAAATAAATGGGATTTTGAAATGTGACGTCACGAAATTTAGGACCATTCCCACGCCTTGACACACAATGTCACAGTCCGTCGCCCAACCCCCCTTAACGTGTGACGTAACTAAGGATGGCCTGTTATGTATATTGGAATGTAAACAATTTATTAATTAAATATTGTAAAAGTAAGAACTTCGTGTTAAAGGCAAATGCGTCTCATTCCAATTGCATCGCTTCCAATCCTTCCTTAGGAACATTCACCCCTTAGGAACATTCACCGCTATATCAGTAATTGTGACTGATAATGATGAAAAATATTACTTTTTTATTATTGGCGTACAGCATACAGACGGCCCAATTGCAATGGAAAGTAATAATAATATAATAATAATAATAATCGGTAGACAAACACACATTGTATATCCCCAAATTAAGCAAGTTACGCTTGTAAAGTATTAGAAAGTATTATTTTGGGGAAAAAGTTTCTTCGCATTTTATATAAAAATTCAAAAGGTTTTTTTTATAAAGCTTAATTACATTTGACTAAATTATGTAGGTGCCATTTTGTTGGATAACTTTTTGCTATCTTGTAGGTAGGGACGTGATCCCATTGCTATAGAAATTTTGGGGTTTCTGATCAAAAAACTGCGACAAGTGGTTTTGGCAGTCCTCTCGTGATGTTAACCTGACACTGCCTAAGGAATTCTGCAGAAACCGAAACAGGTGAAAATCTGAAGGTGCAAGGTCAGGACTATACGGCGGATGCATTAATACCTCCCAGCCAAACTCTCGTAATTTTTGCTGAGTGGCTAAATCTGTGTGAGGTCTAGCGTTATCATAGTGAAAAACCATACCCCTTCTGTTGATTAATTCCGGCCGCTTTCTCTCAACTTTTTACTTTAATCTCATCAGTTATTCGCAGTACAGTTTAGAATCGATGGTCCTGCCTGGCGGTAACAGCTCATAATGAATAATGCCCTTCCAATCCCATCACACACACAGCATCACCTTGTTGCGAGTTAACCCGGGTTTCGCCACAGTCTGTGAAGCCTGACCGGCCTTTGACCACGATCTTTTTCGCACGTTCTTGTCGTACGTTATCCACTTTTCATCACCAGTTATCAGCTTTTTCAAAAATGTAATAAAAAATCACAAATGAGTACACGGTTCATTAGGTTTTTTTCAGTGAGCTCACGAGGCATTTTTTTTATTGCAGGAGATTAGCAGACAGGCAGACGGCCCACTTGATGGAAAGCGGTTACCATCGCCTATGGACATTTGCAACGCCAAACTTGCTACAAATTAAAACTTTTTAATAATACCAAAACCAGCTAGATACAAATGGTATAACCAAAGAGATCTTATTACAAGTTCATACATACTATATGCGAAAAGACTTTTTCCCCAACCTGTTACTTACTGTCGCCCATGTACATTTGCAATACCAGAGGTGCTAGCAATGTACTATCGACCTTGAAGGGGAGACTAGAACCTGGTCACTAATTCTGGAACACAACTCAAGGTTGTTATGGAGGCATACTTTAAACCAGGGGTGATAGCCAGCATAGAAGGGCATCACCACCAACCACCTAGCTGTACGCCTTTTTGTCGCACCTCACGACAGACTGCTGGACACACGAATTAATGTTCTCTCTCCGTTCTTGCACGGTTACATGTGTACATGTTAAGGTGGCTAGATAAACACATAACACTAAAATTCGTAACCAACAATACAAGATAATGATAAAATTATACACAATTTAGACAACAGTCGATTCTCTTATTACTGAGAATCAAATTAATATTAAAGAAAATTTCAAAGGAAATAAGGAAATTCTGTTTATTACGAATAGGAAGAAATATTACGGAAAAATAGAAAACAATTTACAGAAACACAATTGGATTGGTCTGGTTATAAAAAGAGATAATGTTCATTAATCAAATTTTTAAATAAAATGGTTATTATTTTTGACTGTGCCTCTGAGGCCACTCCTGTGGACTCTGGATATTGCCCTTCATTAATATTGTTACAACCTAGGCCCCAACAAAGATAAATTCCACGTACAGATCTGTAGAAGCAAGCACATTTTATTACCTGTCCGCATTTGAACTAATTGCAAACCTTTTATGATCGTCTTCTTTTGTTCACTTATTTATTGACATACGTTTCTAGTGGAGAACAGCATATTATCCTATTGTACTCGCTCATTAGCATCATTAGCCAGGTGATAGGTACAAGCTAATTCTAGGAAACTGTGGCGACGTTGCCGGGTGGGCATGTTTGCATTTGTGAAGTATAAAACGACGGTCTGATGGAGAAAGGAGTCAGTTGAGCTACGACTACGACACGGGCGTGACGTGTGTACATTCGGGAATCTAATAGTGACGGACTTTGCGCGTTTTATTGAATTACGACCTTCTGCATTACGTTTGGATTTGTTGTTTTCGGTTATATTTATACCCGTGTTATACGTGTTTGTATAGTTCTAATAAATTCTATAATAATTCTAACGGCATTTTAATTCAAGTTCCGCTAACTCGTAACAATATTCTTACTTTTAATCTATAATATTATAAAATTCTAAACATGCCGTTTTGGTACATTAAAACTGGAAACTTTGGACTATATAAACGATGGAGAACATGTTGCTTTTTTTTAGATTTCTTGTCTGTTTCTCTGTCTTTTCGAGATTCACATAAAAACTACTGGACCGATTTCGGTTTAGTTCTCGATGATCGACAGCAAATTCTTAGATTTAAAATCTGCGCTTTTGACCCTGGGAATTGCGCGAGAATTTTTCTGGGAATTATTTAAAGTGACCAGATTAAAAAACTCGAATTCCAATATGATTTTTTCACTGATCCATCGCAAATTTTATGTAATAAAATGGGCGATGTTTTTTATCTCGAGAATCCCGCGGGAATATTCTCGGGAGCGGTTTGTAGTTGTTCGGATGCGTAAAAATTTGCTTATTCTGACAGAGTTTTCACTAAAACGATACCTTACATTCTTTTTACATTCTCTCCTTTGTGTCCCGGGAATCCAGCGGGAATTTTAAGTCAAGCGTAGACGAAGTCACAGGCATATCCTAGTATTTCTTTATTATTAAGTTGAACCGCGAATGACCGCGTAAGATCGCCGTCAATTGCTGGATGCCCGGAAGAACGCAGACGTTTTATTGCATATAACATAATCAGGATAATAATGTCCACATCAGCGAACCATACCGCGATGTAATTCGCCTGTGGCGCCATCTCGTTGTATGAAAATGAAACTGACACTTGTGGTGTCGTTGACACATTAATGCTCTAGAGTAGTAACAAATGTAGATAAAACTACCATGACTACCAAAACTACCACAACTACCGAAACTACCAAATATACAAAACAAAACTACCAAAACTACCACAACTACCAAAACTACCACAACTATCAAAACTACCACAACCACCAAAATAACCGAATCTACCAACCAAAACTACCATAACTACCAAATCTACAAACCAAAACTACCACAACTACCGAAACTACTAAATCTACAAACCAAAACTACCACAACTACCAAATCTACCGAAACTACCAAATATACAAAACAAAACTACCAAAACTACTACAGCTACCAAAACTAACACAACTACCAAAACTACCACAACAATCAAGACTACCACAACTACCAAAATAATCGAATCTACCAAATCTACCAACCAAAACTACCATACCTAACCTACCAAATCTACAAACCAAAACTACCCCACAACTACCAAAACTACCACAACTATCAAATCTACCGAAACTACCAAATCTACAAAACATAACTACCAAAACTACCACAACTATCAAAACGGCAATACTACCACAACTACCAAAACTGCCAAACAAAACTACCAAAACTGCCTAAACGACCAAATAAACCAAAATAAACAAAATGACGAAAATGGCAAACCACCAATAAAAAACCTATCCTAGTTTCCGGGATAAACTTTACATAAATCTATCCCAAAATCTATCCCAGTATCCGGGATGAAAAGTATCCCTTGGCCACCCTCGGTATTCAAATTACATATGTATCGAGTATCAGCCAAATCGGTCCAATGACAGATTAGACAGATTAGACAGACAGTGACAGATACAGACAGACAGACAGAGACAGATAGACAGATTAGATAGATAGATAGATATGAATAGATTAGACAGATACAGACAGACAGATAGGACAGACAGACAGACAGATTAGATAGACAGGACAGATTAGATAGACAGGATAGATAGATTAGATGATTAGGATAGACAGACAGATGTATTAGACAGACAGGATAGATTGTGACAGATTAGACAGACAGATAGGATAGATAGATTAGGACAGGATTAGGACAGATTGTGACAGATAGATATGACAGATTGTGATTATGGATATGATTAGACAGATTGTGATTGTGATTGTGGATAGACAGATAGATTAAGATAGATTATGATTAGATAGATTAGTGATTAGGGATTAGACAGATAGATAGATTACAGATTGATTAGATAGACAGATAGATAGACAGATTATGATTGTGATAGATAGACAGATTGTGATTGATAGATAGATAGATAGACAGATAGACAGACAGATTAGATTATGACAGATAGACAGACAGACAGACAGATTAGACAGACAGATTGTGATTAGATAGACAGATTATGACAGATTGTGATAGACAGATTACAGATTAGATACAGATATGAGGATTGTGATGACAGATATAGACAGACAGATAGATTAGACAGATAGATAGATAGATTAGATTAGACAGACAGATTATGGGACAGATTAGATAGGATTAGATTAGATAGATTAGATTAGATAGAGATAGGACAGACAGGACAGATAGACAGATAGATAGATAGATTAGATATGATAGATAGATAGATAGATAGATAGATAGACAGATAGATAGATAGACAGATAGATAGATTATGACATAGATAGATAGATTAGATAGGATAGACAGGATAGATAGATAGATAGATAGATAGATAGACAGAGATAGATAGACAGATTAGATAGATAGATAGGGACTTAGATAGATAGGATAGAGATAGATAGATATACATAAAGATGGATAGAGATAGAGATAGATAGATAGATAGATAGATAGACAGATAGACAGATAGACAGTGACAGACAGACAGATAGATAGATAGACAGATAGATAGGATAGACAGGATAGGGATGCAGATGTAGACAGACAGATTAGACAGATAGACAGACAGACACAGATTGATAGACAGACAGACAGATTAGATTAGGACAGACAGATTGATAGATATATAGATTGATAGATAGACAGACAGATTAGATGACAGACAGATTAGACAGATTGATAGATTGGATAGATAGATAGATTAGATAGAGATTATTAGACAGATAGTAGACAGACAGACAGACAGACAGACAGATTAAGATTGTGATTGGTGACAGACAGATTAGATTATGATTAGACAGATTAGACAGACAGACAGATTAGATTATGATTAGACAGGATTAGACAGATTGTGACAGATTGGTGACAGATTAGATAGGATAAAGATTAGACAGAGATGTGACAGATTAGATAGACAGATTAGGATAGATTAGATAGGATTAGATGTAGATAGACAGATTAGATAGATAGATTAGATTAGATAGATAGATATAGATAGATATGATTAGGATAGATAGATAGGATATAGATAGATAGATAGGATAGATAGATAGATAGATAGATATAGATAGATAGATTAGGACAGATAGATAGATAGATAGATATGAATAGGTAGATAGATATGAATAGATAGATAGATATGAATAGATAGATAGATATGCATAGATAGATAGATAGATATGAATAGATAGATAGATAGATAGATATTAATAGATAGATAGATAGATATGAATAGGTAGATAGATATGAATAGATAGATAGATAGATAGATAGGATAGATAGATTAGATAGATAGGATAGATTAGATAGGGATAGATAGAGATAGATACAGATAGATAGATAGATAGATAGACAGATAGATAGGATAGATAGAGATAGATAGATAGATAGATAGGATAGATAGGATAGATAGATAGGATAGACAGATCAGGATAGATAGATAGGATTAGACAGATAGGATAGATGTGATTAGGACAGACAGACAGATAGACAGATAGATAGATATGATTATGATTAGACAGACAGATAGATAGATTGATTATGATTAGATATAGATTATGACAGATAGATAGATAGATTGTGATAGATAGATAGATTATAGACAGATAGATAGATAGATAGATAGACAGGATTATGATAGATAGATTAGACAGACATTGGTGATAGATTAGACAGACAGACAGACAGATAGACAGATAGATAGATTAGGATTATGATTACAGATTAGATTAGACAGACAGAGGATTAGATTGTGATGTATTGAGGATAGATAGATAGATAGATTAGATTAGATTAGATAGATTAGATAGATAGATATAGATAGACAGATAGATAGGATAGGATAGAGGCAGATAGATAGATAGGATAGATAGATAGATAGACAGACAGACAGGATAGGATAGATTAGATTAGATAGATAGATAGGATAGGATAGATAGGATAGGATAGATAGATAGATAGATAGATAGATAGATAGATAGATTATGGATAGATAGATAGTGATAGATAGACAGATTAGACAGTTAGGATAGGACAGATAGGATAGATAGGATAGATAGGATATGTGTGATAGATAGATAGATAGATAGGATAGATAGATAGATAGATAGATAGGATAGATAGATAGGATAGGATAGATAGATAGATAGATAGATAGATAGGATAGATAGATAGATAGGATAGATAGTGATAGATAGATAGATAGATAGATAGTATAGATAGGATAGATAGGATAGATAGATAGATAGATAGATAGACAGATAGATAGATAGGATAGGATAGATAGATAGATAGATAGATAGATAGATACAGAGATAGATAGATTCAGAGATAGATAGATACAGAGATAGATAGATACAGACATAGATACAGAGATAGATAGATAGATACAGATAGATAGATTGATAGACAGACAGATAGATAGATAGTGATAGATAGATAGACACAGATAGGACAGATAGATAGGACAGACAGATATATAGATTGATAGATTAGTAGATTAGATATGATTATGATTAGATACAGACATGACAGATTATGACAGATTAGACAGATTACAGATGGGACAGATAGATTAGATTGGTGATTATGATAGATAGACAGATTATGTAGAGCTAGATTATGATAGACAGATTAGATTAGATAGACAGATGGTATATAGATTAGTGACAGATTAGATTAGATAGATAGATTATAGATTAGATAGACAGGATTAGATAGATTATGATGTAGACAGATAGATAGATAGATAGATAGATAGATATAGAGATAGACAGACAGATAGATAGATAGATTAGATTAGATATGATAGATAGATGATAGACAGACAGATAGATTAGATTAGACAGATTAGACAGGATAGGATATGATAGATAGATTAGATAGATAGGATAGATATAGATAGATATGTATTTAGATAGATAGATAGGATAGATAGGATAGATTAGATAGATATAGGATATAGAT